>PVJX010002388.1:0-130403 GCA_004027295.1 Dolichotis patagonum
TGTTGCATTTTTGCTGCCCTCAATCTCTTTTGTATTTACCTCTCCTGGATCAATGTTCTCAGGGTTGGGGGCTGGGAGTGTTTTCTTATTTCTCCCTTTCGTCATGTTTTTGGTTCCTTCCATACAAGTGTACAGTGTAATTCCCAGACCCTTTTCTTGTTGGTTAAGGCTCCTCTAGAGGGCGCAGGCTAGGAGCTTTTGCCCTCTTAAGTCGGTTATCAGAGATTAAAATTCAGGCACAGGCAGTGTGCGCTGGCTGCTCCCCTATGGGCCAGTTAACCTTTGCAGGCCTTCACTGCGTCAGTGTGCGCCAGTCTCAGGCAATTAATTTGTAGCGACTCACTGGGTCCCAGTCAGGGGAGTGGCCTAGTCCAAGCAGATTCCACCGCTTGATGAGAGGAGCAACCAAGTGAAGCCACTTCCTTATGGAGTTAGGGCTCTCCTGCCCAAATCCAACATGTCATCCAGTCAGTTTCCCCTTTCCCGTGGGAGGGTCTTATTCCCATCACTCACCGCGTGTTGATGCTGGTCCCTGAGAACTGCTGGGCTCCCCGACCTCCGACTTCAGCACAGCTGCAGTGGGAATTCACGGTGCCTCTGGGTGGGTCGTGTGCAGGGCTGGTCCGGGCGAGCCACACGCAGGGCTGTTCAGCTGTGCGCTCTGGTGGCTTGAGTCAGTCGCTTTGGCGCGGATCACTTTGTCAGGTCTCCGGCAGGGATTCAGTTGGCTCAAGGAGTGCGCTGTGTTCGCTGATCTTAACTTCTCTTATGGTAGCCCCAGGACCTCATATTCGAGCGGTTTTTTGCACTTTAGTTTCTTCGTGGGTTGTGAGAGTCCATCTCTCTCTGTTTGGGTCTCTCCAGGGCGTTTTATTCTGGCATTTAAACTCTCTCTCTCAGAGAGGGTCCCTCTCCTACTACCTACTGGTCCGCCAACTTTTCTGACTCCTGTATTTGATTTTCATCTCTTTCTACTGTGCATTCTCTGAAGATGGCTTTGTGTATGTGAAGATTTCAGCTACCATTTAGACAATGTTTTAGTCTTTATGGGTTCAGGTAACAAATACACCATGGATTGAATTGCTTAAGGAGCAAATATTTTATTTCTTATAATTCTGGGGACAAGAAGTCCAGGATTGAAGTACTGGCAGATTGGGTATTTGGTGGGGACATTGCCACTTTCTGTGTCTTTACATGATGGAAGAGCCAGCAGAACTCTCTGGGGTCTTTTATAATTCCATGCATAAGGTTTTACTTTTATTAGTTGATTGCCTCCTGAAGACCCACCTCCGAGAACCATCATATTGGGGATTATTAGCAGTTTGACATGAGAATTTAGGGAGAGAGGACATAGACATTTAGTCCCAAATGTATGCTAGTGATTTCCAAGTCTGAGTCTATGGTCTGTGTTTCTCTTGAGCTCCATACCAAATCTTTTCCCCACCTACTGTGGCAAACCTGAAGTAGGTGTGCAGGTATTTAGAATATTTACCCTAAATTCTCCTGTCTACTTTCTGCTTGCCTGAAACTACTCCCCAGTATTCCAGAGTGATGTGAGAGCCTTCAGCCTGTTTTACCTTTCCTTGCTCCACATTCATCTGAGAGTCTGGTCACTGTTTCTGTCTAGGTTGGAGAGTAAAGGATGAGGAAAAACATTGACTGGGTATACTCAGCCCTTCTCCAAACCTGCTTTCATTGCATTCCAGTGTGGCTTCTGATTTAGGGCCAGTCACAGCACAATTACTGATTCACTTGTCCCCCGACACATACTTTAAAGATTGTGGGTATGTAATTAATAAATGTTCTAATTTCCTTTTTTCCTTTTTAAAATTTGTGTTAAATTGGATGAGTCATATTATGTATTGATAGGCTTCATAATTGATTACATAGCTTATGGTGGTAGAAAATATTTGAAACTTACTCATGAAAATATTTAAATCTTACTCATGAAAATAAACTCCCAAGAGTTGAGTAATAGATCTATATAGACAGTTCCCCATAGCATTTCTTCATAAATCCTTTAGAACTTGAACAGAGAAAAGCTAAATAACATACAGAGTGGATACCAGCAGTATGTTCTAAGAATATAAACAGTACTTGGCTAAGGAAATGATAAGTGATACCATTACATTATGATAAGGTAAGTGCTGCAGATGCAGCCAGCATGGAAATGGATAAGGTGTCAAGTTGTCTGGGATAGTAAATTAAAATCAGACTTCCCCTTGATACATTTAAATTATTCTGTTGTAATGCTGTAGTGTCTTAATGGAGAAGAGAGGGAAACAGCTTTTTGCAGTTGGCTAAGGGTTGTTCTGTATTTCTGGCTTGAATTGGCATAATTATCTTTTCCGCTTGGGAAAGAAAATGAAAAACTGGTATTAAGAGACTATTTAAATACTGTGCTGCCTAATTTTTTTTTTTTTTTAAATCGGTACTGGGGATCGAACTCAGGGCCACACGCTTGCAAAGGCAGGCGCTTTTGCCGCTGAGCTAAATCCCCAGCCCCCTGCCTAATGTTTTTAATTCTGAGAATTATAACTAGAATTCAGTCTTTCTCTCTCTGAGTAGTATTGAGATCAAGGATGCTGGAACTGATATGCAGCTCACCACTCACTGCTTGCACCATTTTTGTCCCTCTGCAGGTACATGGACTGTATCGTACAACGGGTGCTAGTTTTGAGAAGGCCCAACAGGAGTTTGCGACAGGTGTGATGTCCAACAAGACTGTCCAGACTGCAGCTGCAAATGCAGCTTCCACAGCGGCAACGAGTGCAGCGACAAGTGCCTTCAAGGGTAACCAGCTCTAGAGGCCTCCACAGCACGCCGTTCCCTTCTAACGGTACCATTCTCTCCACTTACTGTATTCTGTAGATGTTTTTATGTTGGAAACACAGTACACACAGCATGGGTATTTCCTGTTCACATGTGCATGGGCTAAAAGTGGAAAAACTTCCTCATCTTATTTTACCAAATAGTTTCTTCATATTTCAGTGCCCCGGCAGAAGAATATTACATGCTAAATAAATATATTGTCCATATTTTTGGAGAATGGTGTTCAGCAAATTATTTCAGTGGTGACTTGCTGAAATGTACTTAGGATCTGAAAAGCTCTTAGCACTGACTGTAGTTCTTTCAAGACTCTTTAAAGGTAAGGGTGACACAGGAAGGCATTCTCTTTTTCCGTATTTATTTTGAAAGAAATAGGCCAGCAGAGACACAGATTTTAAACTGACTTGCTTTTCTATCAGTTTCATCACCAGTGAGAGCCTGTGTGCTTTGTGGTAGATGATGTATATTTTGTCATCTTTTATTTTCCGTTTTAAGGGTAGCTGATATTTTGATAACAGTCTCTGATCTTGCATGGCAACATGTTGCTTAAATTAAAAGAATTAGTGTTTTGGGTTCTGTACTGCGTATAGTTGTAGGAATCAGAGTTGTTTATGGATCATAGAAGTGATTTTCTGTAATAGTTTCTTTTAAATAAAAATTTATTGCAGTACAGTATGAGATTTTAATATATTATGCAGTGCGTTATCCAAAAGAGAAGGTAGTTTGTCAATGCAATAGAATGTAGTAATAATAATTCCTTTTATTTTTAATATTCAGTGTTCATATAGTAAAATTTTACTGTATGGAAGCTTCGGTATATTCTTGTGGGTACTCTTTTTTAATTGAACTGAGATTGTGTTTGGCAATTTATTTTTGGGATGTGTGTGTGTGCGTGTAATTTTTGACAGAGGTATTAAAGGCTAACCTAATCCTTGTCTAAAAAGAGTATACAGTATTTAAGGAATTTTTATTTTAGCTTCTCATTTCTAATGGCATTAAAAATAAAAAGACCTTTAAAACTTCTAATATACTTGAATCCCTGATGCACCTACATGTTTTACTTTTTGAGATAGACTGCACACATTTAAATTGTTTACCAATAGAAAAATCAAAACATTGCACCAAATAAGAAAGTACATAGAGAATTAAAAGCATTAACTATGAACATAATCACATTGAAATCATTACTATACAGCACAGAACTTTATTCTTAGGGTACATGTGGGTTTAAACTTTGAGTCATTTTTAATATTGATTAAATGACTCAATAGCATTTCTAAATCATTCTACTGTGTTTTGAAAGCCTTTAGATAACCTTTGATTGCAGGATAGGTAGTGATTTACTCAGCGTGATTTTAAGTAAGGATGATATGTTGGATTATATTATTTGAGACCGAAAATCTTTTTTTAAAAAAACCAAGTGGGCATAAATGAGAATGCATCACTTTTTATTCTCCTTCCTAAATCTGGAGTTAAAGTAAGTTTCATGCTTGGTGGGGTGCCAAGTTCTACTGTTTACGAGGAAGCTCTGTGTGCTGTCCGGAAATGCGAATCATCCAGATGGTGTTTACATTTGGTTTATTTGGGACTTCATTGAATAATATACTTGGAAGGTATTTCTTTTATGCTGAAGAAAATAGGATTCAGAGTATGAAGTAAAGCTGTTTTATAAATATTTCTGATCAGTGATAATCTTCACCTACATTCTCACCCACCTCAGCAGCTCTGGTCCTTTAGATCCTGTAGTGTAAGTGAAAACTTTTTTATTGAATGTGGGTTTTATAAACATTCAAAACATTAACCACAAAATGCAACAAGAGCATCATATCCATGACTAATTTATATTCCAAATACATGTTTTGTTTTTCTTTAATAAAAGAAATACATAATAAATAGCAAAAGATTTATTGAAGACTTTTGAAAAATATTGATATTCTTTACTTCAGAATTGCAGTGTTTTTGTTATGTTGAAATCTCCAAACATTATCAAAAGTGAACAATTACTACAACCCACAGTATCTTTTTCTGTGTGAATAGAGAAAAAAAAACCCTTTAGATTTACCTAGGTTAAAACAAGTCTGAGAGGGAAAATTGTTTTTTAAAAGCATAAATGTACATTAAAATGATGACAATGCCTACAGATTGAAAGGTATGAAAGCAGCATTAAATTCTCATATTGACTATTTTCTTGACGATAATCAGTAAACAGTTACATTTTTACATAGCAAAAAATTGGCATTTGTCAGTGTTTCATATTTACTACTAAAATTACGTTTTACCACAATCATAAAATAATCTTCGTATCATAGGCATACATGGCACTTTTCAGTTTGCATTATTAAATCATGGCTATTCTATTTCAAGCTAAGGTTTGAACACTGGAAAAGTCCTTGCTCAGTAGTTTGTAAACTGGGTCTTGGTTCTTGACCTGGAGATGTTTGTATATTTTGTAGGTGAGTATACTGCTCTGCCGTCATGGTGACTGTCACGGTTCTGTTCCAATGCCTTCCATCTGTCCTGTAATGTTGCATGTTTTCAGTGGTTTGGAAATTTTGTATATTTATTGTATTAATGCAGAGTGTCGTAAATAAAATACTGTTTATTGGATGTTTGTCTGCATAATTTTAAACACTATTAGCAGTTCAGATGCAAAAATTACGCTATTGGTTTCATGTATCTAGAAGTTTCTTTTCACATTTAATTTTTAAAAAATAATTTTGTCATTGCTAAATAGAATATAAAAGATTGAGTTAAGAATCCTTAAAATGACGATTTTTATCTGTTGCAATTAGAGCCTTATAGGTAGTACAACATGAGCTTCACCCACACTAAATATTTTGACCACTAAGAAGATATAAAAGTGTAATCTAAAGTCATGTTCACGATGTATCTTATTTTGAGAAATGTATATTGGAATAAAGTAGAATTTTTCATTTATTTTCTGAGTATTAACTAAAAAAAAAGGTGAGTTTGAATTTTTTACCATTCATTTACTGTAATTCATGTTGAGGTAAAGTATATTTGCACTTCATGGAGATATATGTGGTTAGGTTTATTGGCGGCTTCTCTCAATGATTTGTAATGGCATAGTGCTTTTGTACTCATTGCTGAAATGTTGACATCAGAGTCCTCTGTATTGGTTAAATTTGTAGTTAGCATGACTGTTTACAAAATTTAGTACATTGTGAATATGTTTCCCAGCTATGTGTTGTTTAGAATTAGTATTACCATTTTACTACATCTCTCTCCATTTTTTTCCTTAAGGAGAATATTTAGAGGAATTTGTTGATTCCATGTGATTAAACCTTGAGAGGGAATATAAGAAAGGTTAATTTAAAAATTGAGGATGGTTAAAAATAGTAAAGACCTTACTTTGATAAATTTTCCAATACTATAGTAATTTATTTAAATTGTAGTAGAATCATGTTTTAAAACATTAGAATTTTTCTTAAAGTTATATCTCAGTGGTCAAGTATTATGAAAAATGAAGGATTTCCACCAGAATTTTAGGGCACATTTTACAAAGCATATGTGTTGTATTCACAGTGTCACTGATCTTTAAGTAGATAACTGATTGAAAGGCCCTAAGGCAGTGATGGTTAACCTTTGAGAAATACCTTCCTAAATTCCAACTCCAAACCCATTTATTGCAGAGTGCCAACACTGCAATTAAACTCAAATACAGAGGTTTCAGTTTAAGAAAAACAACTCATACATCAACATTTTTTATCTTAAAAGTGAAACAAATAATATGTGTTCCATAGGTTGGCCACCATTGTCCTAAAGAAATAGAAAAAGACCTGCTGTTTTCTTGCCCTTTCTGTGGATTTCACATTATATTTTTACTTTATGGTTTGGGGTAGACAAAGTCTTCAACCTGTGGAATTTTTATTAGCACTGTTCATGTTTTCAGCTGGCAAGGAAACCCATGTGGCAGTGCAGTGAGTGTGCCATTTTGTGTAAAAGAAGATAGCTAAAATTGCTCATAATTGTGTGAGAAACTTGTTGAAGTCTGGTTCATATTTTTGTTTTCTGTAGGAAGACAACTTTCATCCTAAAACTAAGAAGTGACACTGCCCTGTACCTCCTCATAGTAGGTCCTTTGGTGATGTTTGCTCACCTCTTTCAGGCCCTGTTTCCTTGTGCCCCTGAAGACCACACTGGTCTAGATGTCATCAGGCCAGAGTGTGTGCACTCAGCCCTGCTTTGTGGGGTTTCCATGCCGAGGCGTGGGGTCCAGAACTGTCCTCTTTCAGACTTGGAACCCATGGAGTGGCCATATTCTGCCATGAAAGAGGAACCACGAAGAAAGCTGGTCTGCATCAAGAATGAAGAATGAAGCAGATGTGCAGAGGGACACGGAAAAGATCTTAACAGTTCTCCATTTCTGATTTGAGGCCCACCTGCTCATCTTACTCCTGCCTGTTACCGTCATAACATGCTTACCATCTTTCCTTTGTGAACTGTCCTGAATTTTTTCTTACTACTCTCATTGGAGCATTTTAACTAACACAGTGGTTTATCTTTTCTCAGTTCCTGAATTTCTGAATTTATTTCTGTAATACTTAGTAGCTGTACAGCTGTCATAAAGTGATCTTACTCCCTTACATTTAGATTTTCAGGTTTCTTTATTACAAACAATTATCAAGCAACACATTGTCACTGAATTTTGGGGCCCAAGCTTCTCGTCCTTTCCTCAGGACAAATTGCTGGATCACTGGTTCCATGTTTTTAACAAGACCTTTAGAGTAGATTGCCAGATTGCTTTCTAATTTCAGCCTCCACCCGCTATATACAAGTCTCTTCATACCCTCACCAATACTGGATGATCCTTTTCTGTGAAGTCTTTTATCCCAGTAGTTTTGACAGCTAATGAGGTCCGTTTTCTAAGCATTCTGGTTTCCCATTCTTGTGAGTTCACTCAGTGTTGGTATGTCTCTGTTTGTCTGCCTGTATAGTTTTGCTAAATAGTAGATCCTGTATCCAAAGAGAAGTCTACTTCCTGAAAGTTCTAAGGTAAAGTGATTAACTGAATAGTTTATGTGGAAAAAGAAATGGTGGCCTCAGGTTAACCAGTCTCCTGAGTCACTCCAGGTAAAACTGGATTGGTTTTGATGACAGGTTATATTACCCTTTACAAAATTTAATTTCTCAAAGCAGTCCTAAGTAATAACCTAGGAAGGCAGAGAATTGTCTTACTTTTCTTCTAATGTTAAGGATTTAGTATATACTACATTAAGTGAGTTACTGGGTCTAGAAAGCAGTTTCTGTGAGTAGCCTTGCTTTCATAGCTGACTGGGAAATCAGCCCAGCTCACTCTGTGAGTGAGGGCAGTATAGAGCTGGGCAAAGGCAGCAAGAAAACCAGAGCCCAAACTGAAGGGTTGCTTCTGCCACTTTTCTCCATTCTTCCGTTTCTACCTTTCCGTTCTGCAGGAATGACAGACACAAGGAAAAAGAACCAGTAACCATGAAAAAATGGCCACATGTGTATTTGAAATCTTCAGCTCAAAGGCCAGCTCCGCACCCTGTTAGGTGCTAACCCGCAGCTCTGTATGCTGAGTAATCTTGGGCATTTGTATGTTTGGAGAAACTTTTGTGGAGGACAAATTCTTAATTATTAAGTTAAATATGCTTCTCGTATGACATACTAGCTGCTTTCCTAGATGAGATTAAATTATTTATACTAAGAAAATAATAGAAACTATCAGAGCCTATCATCTCTTTTACTATCATGGACCTGTTTTTAGTATGTTGTCAGGATTGAACTGAATCATGACTTATGAATTGAAAATAATGTTATCATCTTCAGAAATTTGAAAAGTGAAGTGTGGTGGCACATCCTGTAATCCCAGCATTTTGGGAGACTGAGGCAGGAGGATCACAAGTTGGGGCCCAACCTGGGTAAATTAGCAACTTAGTGAGACCTTGTCTGAAAATAAAAAAGGGCTGGGGGTATAGGTCAGTGTGAAGGCTCTGGGTTCAATACCCTGTGTGACACAAACAAAAATACAAAATAGTGCTGCATATTTCTTTGGAAAGAGAGAGCCGTGTTTTCATCAGTTGTGCTCTTAAGACGTGTTTTCCTGGAGTCACACTGGAAGGCGTTGTTTGGCACCTGAGGCATTGGCTGCATTGGCTGTTTTCGTCCCTTGCTCATCATTCTAGATAGAAGGGAATAGTGTGTGTTTGCTGTGCAGCCTGTATTTGCACTCTGCGTTGCAACTTGCTAGCTTTCTAACCCAGAGCAAATGACTTAACCTTAGCTGTTCCTAAGTGACAGTTACTTGTCTTTAAATGAAGATGGTAGCTCCTACCTTACAGGGTCTTGGTGAATAAATGAGGTATGCGAAGCACTCACTATAGTGTCTGCACGGCAGTGCACGGTAACCAGACACATGCAGCTTCTCTTTGTCTACTCATGCCTGAGTCGACACAGACGTGTGCCCCATGGTACCTGTGTCAGCCTGGTCTTCTCTAGTCTGCCCCAGCTGCATGTGGGATGTGTCTGGCAACAGCCGGCACTGCGCCTCCCACTCCCCGCTGTCCCTGCTCCTTTTGGACTCCTTACCGGGTGACTGTAACACCTGGGGGTCACCCTTGACCCTCTTCTTCCCCACTGCTGTTCATCCGTTCCAACACCCCTTGTTCAGCCCACATTTGTCTTCACTGCCACATCTGAACTTGGGCTTGCGTCTCCTGTGAATAAATTACATGGTTTCCCCAGCCCAAGACTTTGTGGGATGGGTTAAGTGGAGGTGTTGGGTTCTTCAGGATATTTGGCTATAAAAAGCCAGAGCTGCTAATAGCTACATGTTATTTGATTGACTTTGCTTTCCCATTTGGCTTTGTGCTTTACATCTGTATGCTATATGCCTAAGCGAAATTAGTAGTGCACTGGATGAAGGGTTATATCACAGAACTCTAGGGTAAGCAGAGGAAGCTGCAGGCAACAAGGTGGTAGGGGCAGCAGTGGAATCAGCATCAAACGACTGAGCCGCTTGCTAGACCTCTGCTGTGAAGATGTTTAGTGATCTTGCTGCTCTGGAGTGTTTGTGCTGATGCCTTTCTTCTGCATTACTCAATTAATGGTTGTGTAAGAGAAATGCCCATGAGAAAAGAGATCATCCCTGTCAGTGGGTTTTGCTGATCAAGGGAATCCAGGCCTAAGTTGAGTGCCTGTTCCAGGAAGACCAGTCATGGGCAGCTGCCCACAGCACGGCTGCCAGTGAGAAGCTGTGGTCTGGAGGCCCTGGGAAGCTCCCAGCCCTGCTGAGCTCTAAGTCAGGTCCATTCTCCTGGGTATGCCTTTGCGAAACATCAAGTAATGCCTGAAGAAGCTATGGAAAATTTCCAGTTCTGCTTGGGTTGTTGAGATTCTGGTTTGTTTGGAAAATGTTCTTTAATGATTTGGAGTTTTGCCAGCCTTTAAAACTTTGATTTCTATTATAAACATGTCAGAAGTCCTGTACGTTTAGAAACCAAAGTGTAAATGTACTTTGAGCTGCCATAAGCCCTGGACCAGTGAACAAACAGCCATTTTTGTTTAATTCTACTAAGCAGTAAGTGCTCATGAGATGTAGAATTGGCTGAGTTTATGAAGAGAGTATTTGGTGTCATCTTTGAGTTTACAGATAAAGATTCTTACTACTACGGGTGAGGCTTCCTGTAGGCAGGATTACCTTATGGGAAGTGTAGATGTGAATAGCTCCACATGATTGGCTTTTATTTCTCCTGAGACAGGGTCTTGCTGGGTAGTTCAGCTGACCTTGAACTTACACAGTGTTCCTGCCTTAGCCTCCTAACTCTTGTAATTACAGGCCAGCATGCCTGGCTACTTTTGCTAGAAGTGAATGTCTTTTAGGTAAATTTTTCCCAGTCACAAATGTAAAATTCTTTGGAGCTTTTTCATCTCTCGTAGCTGTACTTTAAGATGTTTGTGTAGTAAGTTTTTCCCCTTATTTATAACGTTAATGCTTTCCCAAGGAAAACAAACTTAAAAACCTGAAGTAAGGATATATGTGTTATTAGTAATAGAATAGTTGAAAATGCTTGAGTCCCAGTGTTTCGTTTTGACTGTAGGTGTTTCCTCTGTCACAATGTGCACATCATATTGTAGCCAGTATTCTTAGACTTGAGTGAGTTTGTAAAATCTGGTTTAATACAAATCTGAAAGGGAGCACATTGTAAAAATACATAGGCACAGGAACTTCATCAATGCTAGACAACGTATTAGTTTACAGTATAACAGGATAATTACACATTTGAGGGCTCAAATTGAGTCCATCACTGTAATACAGTTTTTGTTTGGCTCAAGTGGCTGCTGAATGTCAAGTGATGCAGATTTCCTCCAGAGCACCTGACGACTCCCTCGTCCTTAAGAGTTTCACCACAGTCTTAGAAGAAACCCAGCTGTCTCTGACTCTTGGCCCACGGGGCATCACAGACAGAGGCAGCCGGGATTCCTGGGGCCAGGCGTTATTGCACGGAGGTCTGTCCAAAGCCAGACTTAGGCTAAGAAGGCTTGTGGTCAGCCGCCTTCAGTGGTCTAGCATTGACAGGGTCCAGGAAAGCACGCTGAGAAGCAGCGCCTGGTGACTAGGTTCAAGCAACTGGTTGTCACACTAACAGAAAAGGCAACACGCAGCTTCACATTTCACATGGAAGACTCATTAACTGGGCCTGGCTTGCTGGCTTAACTTCACATAAATAGTATTACAATTTAGACCCAGGAAAAAACAATTTCATACTAGTCCTTCCTTCACCTAAGTTTCATGTAGCATTAAAATTGTTATGAGCTAATGACTAGGCCGTGAAGGCAAAAATGTGTAACTTTCCTTTGCCAAAACAGAAAACATCCCTATTTTGACTTCTGTCCAGTTTCCAAAAGAAAGAAAACATACATACACCTTTGTTATTGCACATCTTTCACAAAACTTGTGTATGTATTATATACATATTTAAATATGCTACACATTAAACAAAAGACTATGGCACTTTATGGGATACGTTTAACAAGGATCATTACCACAGATGTTTGAAAACTACACAGAAACCCTCATATAATTAAATGTTACACTGTTGAATTAGCACACAGGTTTAAAGAATCCAGACTCTGAGGCAAACATTTCTGCCTTAGAGTGCTTTGAGATGCCCAGGCCGTCACGAAACTTTAAGCACAAATGCAGCCAAAATAAATAAGCTTTTCCTGGGAGCGGCAAGGGGCCTACTTAATAGAAAGCAAGTGTGGTCGGTGAGTGGTTTTTAGAGCCGTGCAGAAGTTTTGGTCCCAACTAGCATTGCGATATTTTATCCCAGGGAGGGTGGCTAAGGGCTGAAGGATTCCCAGAGCCAATGCTGCCTTTCCTGGAGGCAGCAGACTTTCGCTCTTTCATTTACACTGAGTTAGTTTTCAGGTAGTTCTTAGTGGTTTGGCTGTGTGCCTTTTTTCTTAGTCTTCTACATCATTTAAACTAATGAACACTGTCAAGTGACTTGCTCTGGCCGAGAGGTCCCATTTTCACTTGGGATCGCTGTTGATGGGTTCACTGTGACAGGGTGACCTCGCAGTTCTGCCACTTCAGCTGAGGAGCTGGTGGTAGACACATAGGGTCCTCTAGGCTTACAACTTGTCCCTGCAAGGAGGCTGAGATTGCAAAATGGGTTCTGTATCTTATAGAGTTTAATCTTTTGATGAGAAATTTAAGAAAAAATTTTATCAACATTTGTCTGATGTAGGAAATTGCTTTGAATGAAAAATACTGCTCAGGTTTGAAAGTAGTTATCTGGCTGACAGAGGAACTTGATTAGACGTTATAAAGCACTTTGTGGCCCAGGACTCTTACCCTGGGCTCCCATGGCCTATTTCATGTGGCTAGAGAGATGGTTTGTGCTTCGCACACCTTTACCTAGGTGTTACAGAAAGGTACCTCTTAACCCTTCTTGCTCTGAAAAGAAGCCAGAGGATTTGACTTTTGTTTCAAAAGATGTGCTCCTGTCTCGTGCTTGGCCTTTCATCTGTGAGATAAGATGGTTTCTAGTACAGACCAAAGGCCAAACAAAAGGTAATAAAAACGTTGGTTTTCCCATTGCATTCCTGCAAAGCAGTAATTTGTTCTGCCTCCTATGGTTCTAGACTCACACAACTTTGACATTGTTCACTGGAGCAAAGTTGTAACTTCTGAGTAAGGTCTGAATATCTGGTGGTACTTAGTACACAATACCTTGCCAGTAGAAGGTACTTAGGGTCTGTTATACTTTCAAAATGAAGCCCTCTGTGAGCAGATTCATAAACCCAAAGAGACTCCAATCTTAATCCTTCCGGACACTGGACAGGATTCAGTTGTGAGGGGTGCTCCTCCCTCTGTCGTACACATGTCAAATCAGGCTGCGGTTCTGCTGCTCTGCTCATCCTCCTAACCACCAGATGAGCTGTATTAGTAACTGGTGGGAACTACATTAAAAGTCCTGAATCCTTTTTTCTTTTTTTCTCAAGCCTTTCTAATAGTGGTGTTTCATTGTTTCTGTAAACAGGTATAGGCAGGTGCTGCTGTCCAGTTGCAGCAGGTTAATGTTATTTCAATCTTCTCTCACGATTAACCAGTGACTAGAGAAGCTTAATTCCCATCACCAGCTCCTTTTTCCTGCAAAGAATCCCATTCTGCTGCTAAGAGGGTAGAGAATCCAGCTGACTAAGGCAGGATCACCAAACAGGAAATGTCTACCAGGGTGGAGATTGGGCAATTCCTCCTTGTGAGCACCTGCCTGTGCCACAGCTGGTGTGGCGCCCACAGTCCCTGGAAGGAAACAGGTTTCCTCTAGCAGTCAGGGCACAGCCTGAGCCTGAGAAGAGGTGGCCAGGCCTGCATGAGCGCTAGCCTGCCCGCTGAAAGAGGAAACAACCTTCACTTGGCTGGGGTCCGAGCTGCCGTTCTGGTGTGATCGAACAGGCCCCTAGTCTCCCCTTACACACTTCTAATACCTTGCAGTGACAGTTTGGTGATTCACTGTGCTCTGAAATTCAGCCTAGAGCATGCCCCACGCTGTCTCAGAGGACCCCTTTGGTCTGCAGCATACATCCTATCCCCACTAAGTTTTGTGATCTTCCTTTCATTTTCCAACAGCAACAATGTGAAAGATCTATGGAAAAAATCAAAATGCGACCTTGTCCTAAGGCAGAGATGCGCACAGACGTGCAACTGCAGGCCATAAGCTTCCTCTTCAGCCCTAAAACAGCTTGCCAGGCTAGCAGCCAACTGCATGTCCTCTGCTGCCAGAGAGTGCCTTCATGATTCCGATCTTTATCCTTCATGGAGCCCTAGGGAGATGGGGTCTGATCGGACCCAGGACTGCAGTCAGGGTTGGCACACGATGATTTCGTACCACCCTTAGCGCTTGCACTGCAGCCTGTGTCCAGTAACTGTGCTTAGCTGGGTGTTGCCTCTCACTGGTCCTGTAAAGGCCTGGGCTGTGGAATGTGGCTTTGGTACGTGAAGGCTGTTTTTCCACTTGATTCATATGGTGTGGGCTGTTTTACAAGATTACAAAAGAAAAAATGGCATCAATGTCTCTTTCCATACTAAAGGAGGCAGATAAGATTTTTCCCTTCCTCGATTTCTTCTTGTACTTTGTCACTGGATGTTGCGATTTCTGCTTGTGCGGAGAACACAGCACAGATGAAGGTAAGCACTGTGCCCCCGATGGCAGTGTAAAAGGCCCAGCCTAAAGAGCAGTCTCCAGGCTTGTAGGCAGACGCATAATGTCCACAGTAGTCTACAGCTTTCTGGCAGCCCCAGCCAGCAGGGTAGAGGATGAGACCAAGGATAAGGAATAGGCCTGCAGGACAGAAGAGAAAACAATTAAGGCCTGTGGCTCTATAGCCCACAGCACCCGCCCTGGTGTGCTGTGACTGCTGCTTGCTCTGGGCAGTGGCATCTGTTCCATGGTAGAAAGTGCTAAGCACCATTTTATGCAACTCATCTGACCTGAGCAAGAAGTGCCACTCAGAAATATTTTCAGCCACCTCGCTACGTGTTGTAATGTGACTGCATGAATGATTCCTCTTGTGGGAAAGCAGACTGACTGCACAGGGCCATAGCGCTGTGAGCATTGCCACCTGGGTCTAAGGCAGAGGCTGGCAAACCAAGACCCTGAGGCCAAATGTGGCTTGATTTATTGGAACACAGTGCCCATTTTTTACAGACTGCTTTTGTGCTCAACTAGCAGAGCTGAGTAGCTGCTACAGACCATGTGGCCTGCAAAACTCAAAATATTTACTATCTGGCTTTTTGTGCACTGGTCCAAGGGAACCCTCACAGAATGCAACCTGGTTAATGCAAGACATGTGCCTTGCAGGAAGCCAGACTTAACCTGTCAGTGCTTCACAAACAGCCATGAGAAGTGTCTGCTAATATTTGCTGACAACAAATTTCATGCAGAGATCTGTGCATTTGCAGATAGAGACAATCCTTCCTTCTCACAGCCTGACAGCTCCTGAATAACTAGGAACACAGCAATTAGCTCTTTCCCCTGCCGGGTCTTAGGAGAGGCAACCAAGATTTCAGTGCAAGATTTTCATGCATAGGTGTCACCAGTGTGTGTCCAGCCTGGCAGCGAATGCTCACCTGCATCAGCCCCAGCCCTGCCCCATCCCCAGCAGACCTGAATGTTGAAGTGACAAAGGCAATCCCCAGCCCCAGATCTCACCCAACCAATCACCAGTAGAAAGGCTTTGTTAAAGGCTGTTAGTTCACCTGCATGATGCATCAGAGAAAGATGCTATTTTTCCTGTATAGCAGGAAAAAGCTTCCCTTTGAAAAATGACAAGCTTGCTAAATCATAACTCAAAACTCTTATGTTTCTGATACTTTGGAATAGAAATCCATCCTTGCAAATCTTGGCTTGCAGTCTGTTTCTTTCTTTGACAGAAATCCTCTCAAGTTTACTACCCCATGGCTTCCAAGTCACTTGGCAACTTCCCTTTCCTGCAAGCATGACCAGAGTTGTGACACAGGTCTGAGGGACAAATGGGGACAGCACTGCAGGAAACAGATCACAGCTTTCATGATCTTTGTCTAGGATGGTCCTCTTGCCTGGCTGGGCAATTTGGCCTGAGCAGTCTTAGGGCCTGATGGTTGCCACTTCATCTGCTGTCCCACTTAGGAAGCCTCAAGGGACTGTGTCCTATCTGCAGATGGGAACCACTGAGGCAGTCTTGTTCCCACCCAGAGCCCCAGACTGCTTTCTGGACAGCCCAGGGAGGCGACAAGTGCATGTGGGGTGGAAGGGAGCCCTCCACTCCAACCAGCAGTCTTGGGGGGGGGGTCTGGATTCAAGTCAGAAGCTAGACCTGCACAGCAGGAAAGCTCACGTGAGGCAAGGACATGAACCAGCAGTAGACTCGCTAAATTATGAAGTGCTTCAGTCAGTTAGTACCTCTGTACTTGGAGTAGTCAGGCTGACATCCAATATCTTTACTCTGTGAGCTGGGTAACCTCAGAAAAGCTTACCTGTCTGATTCCTAACCTGTAAGGTAGACTAATCTTTAAGTCCCACGATGGTGGTGAATTTAAAGCTCAGAGTATTTGTTGCATTTGTAACAAAATTGGAAAGGAGGACAACAACCTAGCCACATTAAAGCATTTCACAGACTGGTCTGATGTGTGAGCACAACCGTCAGTCTCCCCTCCCCACTGATAAGCAAAGAAGGTGAGAAGACCCCTGCCACTGAGTCCCCACCCAGCCCTTCTCTCCCTTTATTTCCAGACAAATTTGCCATCTTTGTGCCTCAGCCTGTGGAGTGGTCAGGATTACAGCAGACCTGCTGGGGAGACCATGTCCAGCAGACCTGCTGGGGAGGAGGGGGGGGGGCAGGGCAGCAGGCATATTGACCACCATAGAAAAACTGCTCTTTATTTGAACAGAGGTTTATGCAGCAGAGTTCTAGAATGATTTAATTCTGATCCTGCTGGCATGCTGCCCTGTTCTCCACATGACCTTACTTAGGACATGCAGAGTGAGACCTATCCTCCCTCAAGGTCTGAGTGGCTGCTCTGTGGTCCCTAGAACCCTGCCAGGCCTCTCAGCACATGTCCCTGCACAGGACTCTGCCCCTCTGTGGGAGCAGATGCTCACCATGCAGACCTGGAGCAAGGGCACTGTGCTTCCCTTTAAAAGACCAAAGTGGACCAGGGTTATAGCTCAGCAGCACAGCATCTGCCTGGCAAGAACAAGATTATGAGTTCAATCCCCAGTACCAAAAACAACCAAAGTGTTCATATGTAGCAGTTTCAATTAAATATTCATTGCATGTTTCACTTGCATAAGAAATTTCTACACGGCTCCAGTGTAAAAAATGCAGTTTAATATACCAGGAACAGAAGACGAAGCACAAGTTTGCTGTCACATACCAACCCTGCCACCATGCTAATCATGGGCAGGTTGCAGGACACAGGAAATCACCTGAATGTGGTTGTGCTAGATCCTGGGGGAAGTAGGTGGCTCCTTACTCCAGCAGACCCCAGCTGCAGTGTGGAGTCCAGGCAGGAGCACATCCCTCCCTGAGGCATTCCCTCCCTCCTGGTATTGGCCATGATCCTTTAGGCACCACAGGCCACTGTAAACCCATGGACTGCTACTGGCCTGTGGATGCAGACAGCCACGCTTGACTCTGTCCACTCAGAGGCAGTGACAGCCTACTGCAGAGTCACACGGGAGGGTGAGAAAAGCCGGGCTTTGGGGCATCTGCCCCAGCCAGGCTCAAGGTGGAGCACCCACGTGCTGCCCCAGGCCAGACTGGAGGAGCCCTGCCCACTCCCTGCCAGCCAGTGGAGGGAGTGGCACCTGCTGGGCAGCACACTGCCCTGATGGCGGCCTCTGCTCCCAGCACTCACCAGAGTGCTGTCTACCAGACTGTGCTGTGAAAACACAGGAAATAGGTCTGACAGATACAGCAGCTGCTCTTCAGTAAGAGAAAAACAGCCAGATGTGGCACACACCTGCAATTCCAGCTACTTGGGAGGCTGAGGCAGGATGATCAAAGTTCAAGGCTAGCACAGGCAGTTTAGTGAGACTGCATTTAAAAATAACAGCAAAGGGCGGGTGGGTGATGTAGCAAAGTGGTAGAGCACGTAGTAGCGTATCTGAGGCCTTGTTCAATCCCTAGTCCCTATAAATTGATAGTAAAATTTTTCTTAAATTGTTAAAAACATTTCCCCAGGCATTTAGATACAGCTTTTATAGCAGGGAATTCCAGGTTTGGTGATTCCTGTGCCCTCACAGGCAACACTCCCCTCCCCTTCAGAGTTCAGAGCAGGGAGCAGAGCCATTCATCTGAGCCGCCAGGCCGGTAAAGCACAGGCCATGCATGTCTGCTTGCTTCTGACTGTACCTTGGCCTGCTTAGCTAGGAGGGGGAAGAACTGCAGAAAGAATAACATCAGCCAGTGGCCCAGGACAATGGAACCTATGTGGGAAAAAGCCCTCAGTGCCTCAGAGACACACTCTGCCGACAGGGGGTGTCCTCGAGGGGAATGCTTACTCTTGGGGGGTATAAGGGCAGACCACAATTACTTTTCGCTGGCATTATGCCACTGACACCTTGCAGAAAGTTGGTATGATTGTTGTCATATTTTCTAAGATGAAAGCTGGAAAATAAGTGGAAGCCAATGATGCACACAGTTTGCTGAACTCTTTCCTGTCATGTGGTGGCACAGATATTGGTAAAGAGGGCAGTAGTGTAACCAACAGGATAAAAGAGACCTTTAAAAGCTGGGCTATTTCTCTTTTAGATAGGCCACCGCTCCAGCTTCTCGGGCTGAGTGTAAACTGCCACACCTCCTCAGCTGGGATGGATCGGAGGCTTGGGTAACCCCAGGAGGCAGGGTTGGGGTTTGTATCCATGGGGAAGAGAGCACCCCAGAATAGCCTGGAGATCTTGTCTACTGCCTCACTGTGTTCCTCCCATCGCTCCTGAACACCTAATCAAGATGTGGTGGAGATTTGGAATCCTCTTGCATTTAGCTTTGACTAAATCTTTCCTTTTCACCAAAATGGATGGCCTCCCGTGTTTCTCGGGGAGCAGGCAGTGCACACCTGTGGACAGGTAACAGGAGGATCTCCACGTCTAGCTCCCACTGCTAGAGACAAACAGTATTTACTGGATGTCAGAATGAGTCATGGTCAGATTCTCCTAAGTGTATCTTTCCTACTCCTGAATTTCTGAAAGAGCCTAGAGGGGGAGAGCTGTGTCCCTGTGAAAAGGATGTCTCCTTTCCTCTTGCTAACAGCCTCCCGCCACATTGCACCCAGATGGTCAGACACCAGTGTCTGCTAACCACTGGATCAGCTCAGGGCATGACCAGCCTTGCTGGTGAAAGACAAACAGAAACGCGTTTGCCACGTGGACTACCCTTCAGAGGCTACCTCAGGCTGCAGCAGTCCGACGCCTCACAGACAGCCCTACTGACACTGACTCGCACGGGGCACTGGCTTTCCACCTCCCACTCTGCTACCTGAGTCACGTTCATCTCCCCCGTTTCCTCAGCCAGCGCAGTAATGGTCCATGTGTCTGGAGAACCTGCGCGTGTGGTTTGGGTGCGACTCGAACAGGCGGGAACTGTGCCTGATCACTGCGTTCCCAGTGCCTTTGGGAAAAGCATGGCACACTAGGAAAAGGAGTCACAGTCGTCCTTCCTGTTTCTTCACAACACTGGTCACTGACCGGGAAAAGACCAGGCATGAAATCATGTTGGAGCTACTTCCTTCCTACTGCCCTCAACTCAGATGGGAGGCTCTCACCCAGGACTTCTCTTCAAACCCTCAGGTTCAAAGCAAAATGCCTGCACAGTCTCAGGTGATACTCAGGTCTAAGAGCCAACAGTGAGCAACTTGGGCTCTAGGGCTGTGGGTGCCAGGAACACAGCCGAGTGAGCGGCAGCTCTGTGGTCTGTGAGGAAGGGCAGAGTGCCTGGGTTGCCGCATGGCCGCCCTCAACATTCTGCACCCTACTCCCCTCACATAACTGTTCTGGTCTCACTGCTTGCTGCAAGTGTCACTGCTGATCACCATGACATATACACATACATATACATATATAGACCTCCCGGCCAGTGAGGTCACCAGGCCACTCCTGCTGCGTGTGGTAATTGAGTAGGCAAGGCCTGGGCATTGTACCCCTGCTTCCTCTTTGGAAAAGTCCTGATTAAAGATTACAATTGATGAGACCTGTTTGCAAAGGAAAGTTTTAAAGGACAGGAACAAAAGACAGCCATCAGTTACTGCCCCCAGGAACCTGGGGAGGAGCTACTGTGAGACTCAGCACTGATCACACCTGTTACTGTTAGCATGCTGTGTAGTTCACTATCCCCACCAGCTGAAATGTGACCTTGAAGACTTTATCAGTCTTTGGTGTCCCAGCTGCCTAGAACAATGTCTGATGTGTAGTAAGTGTGTAGTATTTGTTGACTGAATGCATGAATGAAAAACTAGAGTGGTATAATTACATGTTTAATTGAAGCCATTGTAGGAAGTTCTTGTCAAGTGTTTGAAACAGTTGGAGAAAAAGCTTCAATATTCAATTCAAAATTCAAAATATTGAATTCAAAATTCAGTATTCAATAAAACGAGTCCTAGGAGTTGACAGCTTTGGCCAACAGAACAGCAGCCACAGTGTCACTGAACTGAAATTCAAAGACAGGACCAAACCATGACCTGGCTTTTTCCTTTACTGCTTGCACCAAAAACCACCTTCCTCACCCGGGAGGCACTCAGGAGAGGTGGTGACAGTCAGCCGCCCTTCAGGTATCTGGAGACCCACCTTCCCTTAGCAGCACAGCTCTGAAACAGTTTCCAACCTGGCTGCAGGAGAACCGCAAAGCATCAGGCTGGGCAGGGAGGAAGCTGCAGGAGTGCAGGAAAAGCAGAGGAATATGGAGAAGTGGAAGCAGGCAGGCTGGGGCCACAGCCATTTGCAGGAGAAGGGTGGGCTCCAGAGGTGAGCTGGAGAATGGGAAGACTACCAACAGGCACCATCACTGTGAACACAAGAGAAAGCCCCCTCCTGCCTCGACCACCCCTAAGACAACACACAGAACTACCTGAACAGAGAGCCTCAGGCTTTCTGCTTCTAGTAGAGGCAAGCCATGTTAGGGACAAGCCTCCACATGGCGTGGACTGTGTGTGCTTCATGTTCAGGGACTCCAGAGACACTGCAGAACAACACTCCATCACCAAGACAGGGCTCAAGGAAGGTCCCTCCCTACACTGTCTTAGAAGAGATGTCTGTCTCACAATTTACGAGGAATTTTGTGGCTGAAAATTTTAAATCAAAATTAAATGATCAGCCATCTATGGGAGGTCAATCTTCTTACATTGCTAACATTGAGGACACTGAAAATAACCATTATTTTTTTTTCATCATTTCAGAAAGTTTTTATAGTGCTAGGGATTGAATCCAGGGCCTTCACACTGAGCTTCATTTCCAGCCCTTTTTATTTTGAGTCAGTCTTGCTAAGCTGCCCAAGTGGAGTTTAAGTCTGTGATCTTCCTGCCTCAGTCTCCCAGAGTGCTGGATTACAGGCATACGTCACCCTGCCAAGAAAGAATATTTTAACACAAAGTGAAGAATGCAACAGTTCTTTAAATTATATATATTTAGTTGTATGAAATCTTGCTTTTTTTTTTTTTTTTTTTTTGCTGTGGACTGGTAGAAGTGTTACTAGCAGTAATGACTGATAATTCGAACAAAGCTGGTAAAAGAAGTAAAATGCAGCATATGCACCTGTTCCAATGCAGCAACTTCTGATGGAGGCGCCATGCTATGACAGACGGGGAATCCTGAGGAGCCTGTGAGTTACTGTATAAGCACCAAGGTCAAGGGCTAGGGGTTCCTTCTGACTTTGTATCCTTGGAATTGAATTGCAGACTTCTTTTAAAGCTGTAATAGTTTACAGACAAATTGGACCAGTGCCCAACCTGACATGTGGTAACCGCTTCTAGGACCAGATGAGGAGGCTAAAGTCAGAGGAGTTTGCCAGTATCACACTGATGACACCACATCGGCTAAATGTGTGATTAACAGGAAGGGCACACCTTTTTAACCAGCAAGACTTTCTGAGGGGAAAGAAAGGAAAAAGGATATCAGCAGGTATTAATAATTTTTTTAAAAGCTTGTATCAGGGGCTGGGGATTTAGCTCAGTGGCATAAGCACCTGCCTTGCAAGCATGAGTTCAATCCCTGGTACAGATTAAAAAAAAAAAAAAAAAAAAAGCTTGTATCATTGCTGCTGCCATCTCCCCAATGGATCTAGTAGGATATCCAGTTTCTACTAAAACCTGTCCCGTAGCCTTGTAACTGACAAGAAAAATAATGGCTGGGGTGGGGATGGACAGGACAGAGCAGCATAAGCAGAATGCTCTGGAGATAGCCGGAGCATGATTACCATAAAATGCCTTAGATACAAGACCCCCAGAGGAAGTTTGTAATAATTACTCCACATTAATGGCTATTGGAAGTGATCTGATGCCCTTGGATGGGGATAGGGTTTCAAACGCAAGATGGGCAGTTTCTCCTCGCTGCTCCTCCACAGATCCTTCCCAGCCACACCTCACTGGCACTTTGCACTTCACTCAAAAATGGCCCTCGTGCAGCCTCGGGATGCAATGGCAGTACACATTCAGAGAAGCTGTTGTTAAACTGCTAATGAGCAGCTAGGAAAATTTGGAGATATTTTCTTGATAAATTATTCAACTGACATGCAGTGTTATGAAAGACAGTTCTTGTTTGATAATTCAGAATCAATTGTCAAAATAAATTTAGTGCAGTATGTAGTACACTGAAAGATACTTTAATTGGTTAGTGTGTTATGAAATTTTGCAGACATTAAGTAAATGTCTTGCCTTCTGAGGTCTCTGGATATGTAATGATTTAGCATTATTATGTTAAATCCTAAAACGAACTAGGTACCATCATTTTAACAATGAGTCCCTAGGTTGGTCGTTCCACTCTGAATACAGTCACTTTGCATTTTGATTTGAAATTAGAGTTGGGGACACATAGTTGCACTGATTCTAAAAGTATTTTAATACTGGCCTCATTTTCTCAATACATGTATTTTTAGATTTAGTCTGTACGGAGGACTGTCTTCTAAGAGAATTATTGCTGTTCTATTCATAAACCTCCTGGGAAGCCATATATAATAAATGAACTTTGATGACCATGCTACAGTGCACAGTGCTTCACAGGAGGTGCAGTTCTCTCCACAGTGGCTTCACAGGTTAGAAGAGTATCATTCATGCCTTAAAGCTCTTCAGAGTCCTGAAATGCTCTTGTAAATATTCAGAGCTGTGCTTATGTGATTACTTGTTAATATACTTTAAACATAGATCACCCCTGGCTTCCTGATACTTTATGTCAACAATTAAGTGGTTACCGTAGCAAGCTACTTTCCACATTTTATTTTACATATCAATTACCGTATATGACTTTTTAAAGGATTTGCAATGTTCTTCTAGACCTTACAACTGATTCTTTAAAAACTGATCTTATGTTTCAGATTTAATTAAATTAATGCCTGCTAGATTTACTTTCCTTTGCATTGTAGTTTTTAATCTACTGACAAGACTGTGTTCTTCATTCCATCAACATGTTTTTTTTTTTAAAACCTCTCTAGGGTATTATGAAACGATGACTCTAACATTGCTAGGGAGCAAAAACTCAGGAAATTTAGGTCAGTCTACAAATAGTTGCCCGAGGTAGGGATCCCATAATAGCTCCTTGAATTGACATTCAAATCTGGCCTGCCTTATTGTGGCATTTGTACATTCTTTACTTTTTACAAGGGGTTACGAAAAGCTGATGAATTAGTAAGTGTGTCATATCCAGGGAATTAAGTAGATTCAGTAAGTCAGGCTGCTGGCCTGACTTCCGGTGGAAGCTCTGTCTATGTAGATATCCCCTGCTCTCTGAGATGGAAAAGCAGGCACCTTCTCTACCCTGAGGTCTTTCTGAAGCTGGGCTACTGGCATCACACACTACCTTCTCAGAGAAAACTTGGTGAATTTTTCAGGTGTAGAACTATGGGTGGGATCTCCTTCCTTCCCAAGCCCCTTTCACTTTTCAATGGCTGTTCTAGTCTCTCTGGGCTGGGAGTAAATGGATGGGGAGGAGATTAGTGCAGACAGAGCTGGCACTAGGTTGAGCTGTGGTCATTACCTTGATGCTCACAGATATTTTTCACCTGTGAATAAAAGCACTGGAAACATTAGTCCTGGACAGTGACCCTGGTCAATGCTGTGCAAGCCCACTCATATTTCAGCACACAGATTTATGACAAAAGCAATTCTATAAGCAGCAAAGGCAAAACCTTCCACTGGCCTTGTAAGATTTATCTCTTTTTTTTGCTTCTTTTTCATCCTGTCTTCCTTTACCCCAGCCATTTTGCTCAATTCCAAGAAAGCTATGCACGCAACAGGTTGTTGGCCACCCCAAGAAGAGCTGTTCCCACACCCACAGCATCACTCCAGCCCTGCAAAGGCAGAGTTTAGCCCACAGCAATCCATTTGCTCAGACCGCTGGGGTGGCTGGCTGCGGCGTGGTGATCCTTTTGGACTGAGACCCAGGCAGACAGAGGACAACAGGGAGCAGCAGTGTGAGAGCCAACAAGATGGAAAGGAGCACACGAGGGAGGACTGCAGGACAGCAGGCAGCCAGCCAGGTCTTATGGCAAATCCAGTGAGACAGTCCCAGCTAGCTGGAGTGAGCAAATCTAACCTCATTCTAATGGCTCTGTCCCAAGCCTGAGTCCCTGGGGAGTCCACAGACGGAGCGCTCTACATGCATTTCCAGAAACAAACTGCTTGATGTTGTCATGGAAAACCTGGATCTTTGCATTCTACAGTTTCACTGTGGATGACATCCAGGTCACAACCCAAGGAAGACAGCTGGCAAAAAACAGGCTTGCTGGCTGATTACCCAGCTTTTGTAATGAATCCCAAAGGGATACAAACCCATGTGCAGTTCTGGCTCTGCCAAGTCCTGAACCAGCTCTCTCCGAGGGAAGACTGGTGATTTATGTTTCTAAGGAAGTCTGAAAAGCCACCTGCAATCCACTACAGGGCTGGGGATTTAGCTCAGTGGCATAAGTGCCTGCTTGGTCATGAGTTCGATCCCTGGCAAACAAAACAAAAAACAAAACAAAAAAACTCCACTGCAGAAGCTGCTCCAGAAACAACAGGTATGGAGAAGTACATGCCAAGGTAAGGGAAGAAAGGATGAAGTTTGTTTTCCTACTGATGTGGCTGCTATCTTCTGCTTTGTATTAAACAAACAAACAAACAAACAATACAGGGCAGCTGGTCATGCCAAAGCCCAGGACTGATCTGCACCCTCAGCCCTGGCCCTGTACAATGAATTCATGATGTGAACAGGACACGGACAGATCTAAAGGGTGCAAACAATATTCCTGCTCCACAGAATGAGCAACTCTGGGGAACATAAAAAATACACTAAAACTTTCCAAGAAGGCAGAAATACTTTAGTAACTATCTTGTAGCTGTTGTTACTGTATACCAAGTATGCCTAGGCCTCATCTGTTATGGTTTAGATGTAACATGTCCCCACAAGTCTCAGGTTCGGGGGGGTGGGGGGAGGGAGGTATTGGTTGGCAGGGTAGTCACTGAGGTGTGACCTGCAAGAGTGTATTCTCCTCAGCTCCGGCCTTCTTTGCTTCCTGGCTGCCATGCAGTGAACAACCTTCCCCTGCCATGCCACTATGCCCTGTGGGTTCTACTTTGGCGCTAGCAGACCATGGGCTAAACCCACTCAATCGTGAAACAAAATAAACCTATCCTCCTTCAAGTTGTGGGTATTTTGTTTCAGCAACAGGAAAGCAGACTAACATATTATCTAATCTTCAAAATAACTCTGAGGTACGTAGTAGTAGTATGCCCATTTTGTAAGTGAGAAAAGTGAGGCCATGCTTTACAGCCATTTTAAGGTGAGGGTAAAACTCTGAATTCCTGTTGAGGGTGAGTGCTGAATGCCATGGGCCCCCGTGCAATAGCACTCAGGAAGTGCATCTCGGTGCTCGTCATGGGGCAAGGCGTTAACTACAGGCACATCTGCCACCTAAGTTAACTGACAGTCAGTGGAGGTTTGTTTAAAGTGCACAGGTAAAGGTTTCCATTGAGATGGCAGATTCTTTCACACCTAGCTTCTACAATGAAAATGTAGCAGGCAGCTGAGTTAGTCAGAAATATTGTAGGCAATGAGAGAGAATTGGGTCCTCAATAGAGCCAGTGCTGACACCTGGAAACTGCCTGGGAAGCTGATGCCTCCTGCTGTGGACCAGGCCTCAAGACAAAAGACCATACAAATACCCCATATCCTGAGGATTAACACCCTAAATAGTTCCCATGCCCCTAGCAAAGAGTCACTGCTCTGTAAGAATATCCACTTGCTACATGACTTGCTTTCCCATTTGTCCCTAATGTGATCAATTTTACCTGAACTATTGATTTTATTGGCTAACTAGTTATGTCCCACCTTAGGCCCATCTGCTTTGTGAGTTCCCAGTCTTCCCCTACCTTAAACCCATGGTTTTGCTCTATAAAAGTCCTTGGAAAAGAGAGTCTTGGGCAACCCGCTCGGAACCCCCGTCTGTCTCTCTCCAGACAGAAGCTTTCTCTCAATAAATATATTCTACTCTTCACCTCTGTTATTCCTAAAATTCATTCTTCAATTTTAGAGAACACGAACTCATGGGCATAGTAGGTCGGGAGTTTCATTCTCCTGTATCAAAAACATCAAGATTTTAGTGACTTACATTTTTTTATAGACAATGAGGCTGCGTAAGTTGTGGCCTATTCTTCAAAATTATAGATGTGGCAAATGAACATGCATACAGTATCATTTTGCATAGTTATATTTTATAAAAACATTCCTTTTGCCAAGATGCAAGTTACAAGAATAAAGTCAGCCCAGCAGTATTTCTGAAGAATCCCATGGTGTTCTGGCAATAGCCTTCTAACGATTTTTTGTCTCAACACTGAATAGATGAGGGAAAGTGGGAGGGCACAGTGGTGCTACAGCTGCAAGTCCTTGGCTGAAGCCAGGCCGGAGGAGGTGCTGCTGCAGCCTCAGAGAGAAGGCAGGTCAGCTATGTGCCACTGGCCCAGTTACTTCCTCAGCTGCCCATCTAGGAGGAGAGCTGCTGTTCACATTGCTTCAACTGCCTGCTGTAGACCTGTGCAGGGAAAAAGGATCCTGTGGCAGATGTGTCCCCAGAGCATGTGACAGATGCAAGTCCCTCTTTCTCATGGTTTCCTCTCTACCTGTGCTACTGACTAGGCCAGGCGAGAAGGAACTGCTTTCCTGGGTTTTAGTGCTCAGCATTAGGTCAATCACCCCTACAAAGCAGGATGACTAGACAGGAACCTTTGCCTCCTGCCACTTTAAAATTGTGAGTAATTTCAGAATTTTTGAGAGGTTACCTAAGTAACAGGGGAGGGAAAAAGTCAGTGGTTTCTTTAGAAAACTCAGACTTCTGGAAGAGAAAGAAGACTAGCAGAGTAGTCCCCGGGGATGTACTCTTACTTCTTTCCCCTTAACTCTTTTCCCCAGGGGCATTATGCAGAGAAGAAACCTAGGAAAACTCACGAGTGTGAATAGCTAAGACACATGCATCCAGTGTCTGCACAGAAATGAATGGGCTTGTCATTTACGTGAACAGGAAACAGATGCGATTCCAGAGGATAGCACTCTGCTATCCTCTTGAAGATGCGATTCACTGGTCCAAACCTTATTAAAAACTGTGTGTGAACAGTCCTTAGAACTACAGAACTAAAGGATGCCATGTGCCTCTCAACGACTGCAAGACAGATTTGGTGATGGGACCCAACCTATCCTATGCCCTGTTATAAATGGCCATAGGGCAGCTAGAGGCAGATCCTCATCACAGGCCTTTCAGGATGGTAAGCCAGGCGAAACCCACAGAACCCCAGAAAGGAGTTGCAGAGGAGGTGCAAGTTCAACCCAGCCAGGGAAAACACACCCCTCCTGGCTAGTCAACCTGGACTCTTCAAGGGGACTAATAAACTGTGTGCTGCCTTCACTTAGCAACATTTATTTTTTGCTTTTCAAAAGCCTCTGGTAACACACCACAGAAATTTTAAGATAGATACTTGAGAGATACTATGTCTGAGGAAAAAAAGTAGGGATATTTCTTTAAAAAGAAAAATATGAACCAGTACTGAAATCCTTATTTAGAAGGTGAAATGCCAAACTTAAAGGCATATACCTTAGATTTCAGAAGTGAATCAACAAGCTTCACAGAATCAGAAATCTAAGACAAAAAACCTAAGGCAAGGTCTTAGTTTTCAATCTCCCAAGTGTTCAGAAGATGGAATGCCTGAGGTCCAGAGAGGGGTTACATTTATCTCAAGTGGAGCTGCTACTTGGTCACAAAACTGAAAAGGGAATCCTGGTTTCCCAGATTCTGTGAATGCTTATGACTGACTGCCTTGATCATTCAGCGCATGGCTGATTCAAGCAGATAAAGAAAGAGGGCCCATGACTTGCCACTTTGGGATGGAGAGTTTAAGAGGGGTTCTGGTGTCTGGAAGGGGTACATGGCCCATAAAAGCAAGTAGAGCAGGTCCTCTGTCATCTATCTTGGCACTTTGTCCCCAGCCCACCCCAATCCTTCTTTCAAATGCATACCAGACACACAGGGGCCCCTAAGAGTTGAGGAACAGAAAAGTTTATCTTATCAGCTGTTGGGGGCAGGGGGAGGGGACAGGGACTTGTTATTTGATCTGTTTATGTAGAAGGCAACCCTGCTGAGCACAAACATTTACTGCAAGGCAGAGGAGAGCTCATTCATCTGGGCTGTTTCTTCCAAGCCCAGATGAGTCCTTATCTTCACTGGTGGGGGCCTGAGGCTCTGTGCTCCCATTCCCTGAGGAGGAACCGCCTGTGCCCTTCATTTAGGGCTATAGGTGGATTCCTGTCCCTCTTGTTATTACACACCTTGATTTGGTGAAAAGTGAATAGTTTTTTCTCCTTGAAGAAATGAAACCTACTTTCAGGAGAACTCAGTGCAGGGCAGACTGCTATCCTCTGGAATCTCATCCACCTTTCAACCTTTGGGAGAATCCCAGGAAGAGGAGTAGGGGGCTGGGTCTCTTCCTGCAGGTCACAGCCTGCTCTCTGGGATCACCATAAAGAGGTCGTGCTTTCTTTCCACTCCTAACAAGTTCATAAGTAAGAAGTTCCCAGAAAATGGAAAGGTAGCTTGCATTTTCTATGCGTGCACAGAACACTCTGTCAGACTCCAGAAGACACAATTTAAACAGAGCAGCCCATATGCTTTCCTTCCCAGCCTCTCTTCCGGGGCCAGGGGCCAAAGCTGAACTCAAGGAGTCAGGGGTGGGGCTCGCTGTCCTGCTGAGCTGAGCCCCACTCACATTCCTTCTCAGCAGCCTGCAGGCCAATGGCTTCTGAAGGGGATGTGCCCACTTGGAAGTGCGCTTTAATCTAGGGGGGAAGCAAAAGGCAGGGGCAGGAGACAGAAAAAAGCAAGAGAGAGTGGAGGAGAAGAGTGAGATTAGGTCTTCGCACTGAGTGGGAGTGCACTACACGGAAAAGGGACCCACGTGGCCAATCACAGGGCGTGGTGCCCGGAGTAGAAGGCTGGGAGAAAAGCCCTGCGCCCTCCCTGCTCCCACTTACCAGCGATTCCCTGCAGGAGCCCGCACACATTGAAGATGCTCTTCTTCATGATGCTCTGCACGCACATGGTAAAGACCGACACCAGGGCCACCACGCAGAGGATGAGGATCCCCATGGCCAGGAAGATCGCGGTGGCCTGCCAGAAGCCGCTAGCGATCTCGCCAAAGCTCTCGGCATAGGGCCCGCAGAGCGTGTCGCGAGGGAAGTGCTGTAAGCCGGGGTTGCGGATGCAGCGTGCATAGATGCCCAGCGTGGGGTGCGGAGGCTCAGGGGCGCCCCCTGCCGTCGGCTCGGCCCCACTGCCACCACGGCTCTTGGCCTTCCCTATCAGCCAGTCTGCGCTCATGAAGGCGATGAGCTCAGCAAAGGCCACCACAATACTCAGGAGGGTCCAGAGCATTGAGCGGCAGGTGACAATGACATGACACATATTGAAGTTCAAGACAGGAATCCAGGGGTTAATCGAAACAGCCAGCCAGTGGGGCGAGAGGTGGCGCCGGCGGCCTTGGAAGGAAGTCAAGGCACGGTCATTCACTCCTGTGGCCGGTGGCAGCAGCGCGGTCCCGGGCGGGCGGCATCAGTGCTGTGACACCAGGTCATCCAGCTGCAACAGCCTCACCTAGGGCAAAGGAGAAAGCAGGGCTGTGAGGGCTCGTCGACCCCACCCACAGCCCCGTCCCGCCCACAGTCCACCACGCCCACATCCCAGGCACGCTGCCCCCACCCCGCGTAGTGGCCCCTGGTCTCCCGGCCATCTGTCCAGTGCCCCGGTCCCGGCCAGCACGCAGCGCAGTCCACGGGCGCCGGCTGGGATAACTTTCCCCTTCTCCCAGACAACACTCGGAACCCAAGCGTGGCCAGCCCGGAGCAGCGTGAACCCACCCAGCAAGGGGCGGCGCCTCTGCCGCAAGACCTGATTAGAAAAGGCGGTGGGGCAGGGTCGGGTGGACCTTGGTGACGCCTGCCGCAGTCTGCAGGCTTTGGCTGATGTTCTGGAAAACTCGCTCCAGAAGCTTTTGCTCAACATTGAGAGTAACAATACGCAGCTTTTACTGCTGAAAATGGAATCGCTAGCAGATTACCATGGAGTGTACTTCCTTGGTGAGATAGGTAACAGGAAATGGCCCATGAAAATAAAACGTTGCTTCCTATACTTGTTTCCATCCATTTCTCACATTACTTTAGACAAAATAATTTATACTAATTAAAACTCAAGAAGGGCAAACACCTCCAAGAGCCCCCAGCCAGGCGTGGTGGTGCTCTCGAGGCTGACGGAAGGTGGTGAGTTCAAAGCTGGCCTGAGCTACACAGTGAGACCCTGTCTCCAAAAAGTGAGCTTCTGATTTGGGAAAATTATTCAAAACAGGTCTTAATGACCATTAACTATGCAAGTATCACTATAACTGAGTGACACAGTCTGGCCATGGTTAATGTATCCCTTGAATTGCCCCAATTCGTCACATGTGCCTTTGACTTAGCTTCAGTTCCTGCAGGTCTGCAGCTCAACATGCCCATTGTTTCTGCTTTCACAGAGGGCGCATTCTATTCCCAGACAATAACTTCATTACAAGGGGACTCTGCCCCAGTGGCTCAGCCCCCTTCAGCAGATGGAGCTGGAGTGTGAGGCTGGCAGTGCAGCTCTGCAGCCCCCTTCTGCCCCCTCCCAAGGTCAGTCAGACATGAGCAGCTCCCAGGTGGCCCCTGGACAGGTGGATCTGCTTGCAGCAATTTGCTCTTCCTAACCAAGGTCAGGTCAGCTGCCAGAAGACTAGGAAGAGTCCTTGGCATGATGTGGCAGGGTGAGAGCAGAAGCACAGAACGCAAGCTTCAGGTCCTATGCCTCAGCACACAGCAGTGCTCTGACTGCTGGCTAGCGTCCACGGGGCAGTGACTGCTGTTCCATGAAAGCTGATGTGCTTAAAACTCCTCGCACCCTGTCATTACATAAGTTGCTATGGGAGTGCAATCCTGGAAATACTGCACTTAGTTGTCACATGGTGTGTTAAAGGCTGTGCTGAGACCTGGGTGAGGTGCGGTGGGTGTCCCACTGAGAACACTGGGGCTGTCAGTCCACCACCTGGCCAGGTGTGCGTGTAACTTCTCAGAGCTCCTTTAGCTGCCATGAACACGGGGCCAGGAAGCCCCTGTGGCAAAAGAGGGTTGTAAGGAATAAACTGGCATAGTAACGGCTCAAAAAGACCCCTTCCTTTGACAGCTTTCCCTGACATTAGTGACAGTGGTCAGGTGAGAATGGGAACAATGCAGGTCAGAGACTTGGCCACTACACACAGAGATGGCTAATGCTAGTCTCTCGTGTCTAAGCTTCCCTAGTGGGCTTTGCTGGCAAGCCATGGTCTTCCTTCCTGTTTCCTCACTAATTCACTTGCCAAGCTCAACTGGTTAAATAAAACAGATTAGCACTAAGCTGGAACACATTTCCTATTGGCCCTCCCTCGTCTACCCCTTTCCCAAATATTAACAAGAAGAAAAGCCTTTTTAAAAAATGTTACTAACACCAAAGAGCTTCAGAGCAGGTAATCTGTATTTGAAAATCATCATTCTATATGAAAATAAGAGTATCAGGTTCCCTACAGGCCTGACAGGCCTTATTTGCCCACAGGTTCATGAACGTATCAACCAATAGGTGGAAACTCAGTCTTTCAGGAGAAGCTGGGGCTTAGAAAGTAAATTTGCTATTATGTGCCCAGCTCCATCTCTACCCCTCTTCTGTTTAACAGTAATTTGACACTGTGAAGATGCATGCATATTCGTCCCCTTGCTCAACTGCAGGACTCTGTCATAACCTCTCAGTGATTTCAATCTTATGTGCCTGTGCCAGTATCCAATGGCACAGTATCCTGGCCAGCAAGCTCTGCTCAGAGTCAGGAGTGGAATCAGGCTGCAATTTCTGAAGAGAAAACCTGTGAATGTTCAGAAGCAGGGAAAAAGGGGTACCCAGGCTCAGTAAGATAGTCCATGACAAAGTCAGCGTAGTATTATTTAAGGGCCCACATACATAAACTCAGAAAGTAGAGTTTCTTCTCCATCCAAAAAACTCCCCTGTCCAAACTGAGAATTTGGCCACCCCAGAGGAGTTGGGGGTGAGGCCTCTCCCCACTCCTCTTTTGAACTGGGAGATAAAGTGCTTTGGTCTCTCCAGCAAGCCTGCTAACTGCTGCAGTCCGTTAGTCATGACACACAAGTGTGAATGACTAACACTGAGGCTTCTCAGGACTAGGGTAGCGTTCCATAGCAAAGTACTCAGGGTGGTGGGATGAGGAAAAATCTGGAAATGCATCAGGGGCTTCTACAGCAGTCTGTGCTCTATTATCTATCAGGCAGGCACCTGCTGAGACAGCATCCCCATCAGAGGGAAAACAGATCTTGACTCTCGATCCCTGGTAACTGCAAGACACTAGGCCCAGTGTTCCTCAGTAGGGTACCCCTGCTAGTCACTGTAATTCTGTGGCTCACCATAAGCCAGGCCATCATTGCCATTTCATGTGATGGCCACTACATACATCTCCCTCTGAGATATCTGACCTTGCCATCACACCCCTGATGACTGTGGGTAAACTGGCTGGCCCTCTGATGTTCTGCAAGAGATGCTTCGTACAACTGCCACAAAGGTCCACAAAGTAAAGCCTTTTAGCAGATAATTTTTTAAAAAAAGACAAGTGAGTGTCATGCAGAAAACTATAATAATACCATAGTGAAAACAGAGAGGAAGCTGCCATCTGTAAGAGGCTGGTCTACAGCAGTCTGCACACTGGCTAAGTTCTTCACAAAGCCTCAAAGCATATGCAATAAGGTGCTGAGCAGAGCTGAGTCACAGTCTGTTGCTCTGGTTCCCTCTTCGGCAGCTCCTGCTGTCAGAGGGAGGAACATGCAGAAGCCAGAACTAGATAGGGCTGCTAACAAGATTACAGAGAAAGACTCAGGGGCAGGGGACACCTCCGCCCAGAAGGCTGAGGGAAATGGAAGGGGCCTGGGCAGTGCTTTCTGGTTTTCAACCCCACCATGAAAGTTTCAAACACAGATACAAGTTGCTGTAAACAGACAATGAGCATCCATATATCCAGCACCAAGGCTCAATATCTGTCAACGTCTCCCCAAACCCGGCTCGCCCACAGCATGCATTTTTTTCTGAACCACTTGAAAATGAGTCACACATGCCTTAATACTTCATCCCTAAATGCTTTAGCATACACATTGTAAAATTAAGGATTTTAGAATACAATCCTATAGGATTATAGTATTGTAAGGATACAAGAAAATTAATACACCCAAGAAAAGGGACAATAATCTCTTTATTTCTTTTTTGGTGGTATCGGGGATCGAACTCTCAACCTTGTGCTTGCCAGGTGGCGCTTATGCCACTGAGCTAAATCCCCAGCCCAATCTCTTTATTTCTAACATGTTGTACATACTCAGATGTTCCCACCCCACCCATTTTTATAGTAATTTTTTATTAAAACCATCACTCAATCAAGACTCAGGCATTCCATCTGGCTAGTTTCAGTACAATAGCAATCTTTCTCCTCTAACCTATCCCTGCCCTCCCCTGCCCCTTTTCTTTTTGGTACCAGGGATCAAACAACCTCAAGCGTGTGAGACAGACATTTATGCCACTGAGCTAAACCCCCAGCCCTCTCTTTCCCCTTTTGTCAACTGTTTGGAGATACTAGATTAGTTATTTTACAGAATATCCAGCAACTGGACCTCTCTATTTCCTCATGAGGTCATACTTTTCCCTCTGATCTGCTTCACAGAAATGAGTTAACACAAAAGGCAGGCTCAGATTCGGCTTAAACATTTCCGGTGAGAAGCCGCCACAGGTGATGCTGCATCTCTGGAGGGATATTACTAGGACTACACCTGAGATTCTGAATAATTTGATGCATGCATGTGTGTGTATGTGTGTGTGCATGTGTGTGTAAGTAGGTATAGAAATAACCCACGGCCAAGATTCTCCCCAGGCCAGAAGAACTGTCATCTGTGGAAGTGGGTAGAAGGCTGTTTGGGGCAGCTTCTATACTGATAACCCCTGTGGATTCTGACACAGAGATGAGAAGCTCTGTTCTAAGGTGCCATCCTAGAAGCTAGAGTGGAATTTTCGCAGATATGTGTGCTGCATTTGTTTGAATGGAGCCGTGTTTTATATGTAACATAGGAAAATCTGTTAACCTTGGAGGGTGCTACAACCTCAAAAAATGTAGTTCCTCCCCTCAAAATTTGCTTAGAACTAGGTTATAAGAAAAAAGCTTTTGTGTAACCAGAAAGGTCACAATTTAACAACAGCCTCATGTACATGCCCAGCTCTAACTCCAGCCGTGGTAGCTGAGAGCCTGAAGACTCATAGCTCTGGGCAGTACTTCAGAAGCTTCTTAGTGAAGGATTTCTCAAACTAGAGTCAGAGTGCAGAGTGTAAGCAATGTTTACTACAAAGACTAAGGGTGGAGATGCCCCAACTGCTCATGAAGATGCATGAACAGGACCAAACGACCTCATAAAACATGCTAACCACAGAAGCAGACATCTAATGTGTGGAAGAGAAAGGGACAGGTGCACTAGCATGTGCATTATTCTCTGAGTTTCAGCCTCAGCACACTCAACACTTTTGCTTTTCTTATAATCTTGCCTTAGCGTCTATGACAAGCCCCTCTCCTCTGCCCATCTCTGCATCTGCTGGGAAGATGCTGACACTGTGGTTCTCAACTAGGGTGATTTTGTCCCCATTCTGCATGGCACAGGGGCAGATGCTTGGCAGTGTCACGAGGCATTTGCAGAACGCTATCTGCACCACTTGTAACTCATTATCAAGGACACTGCTAACCATAGTGATGCTCAGAACTGTCCACTCAGGTGACAAAAGTTTGGTGAGAAACCCTGCTTCTGGGGTTGTTCTGAATACTTCCTTTCTGCTGAACATCCTAGTGAGGCTGCAGTGTCTCTAAGTTTGTGCCACCACCCAGGGACAACAAGAAGAAAGATGCCAGAAAATTGGGCAGGCCAGTTGGCCAGAGGGGCCATTTTCCCACTCTGGCTCTGGAGCAACCACAACCAGAGAAAGGACCACTTGTCTGACCCTGTTTTCTAAATGGCTCATGTGTTCAAATTTCTGAAGCCTACTTATACATTTTCTATTTACCCCTCTTCTACCAATGTCCTCATCTAGAACTAGAACTGTGTTTTGTTTTGTTTTGTTTTGTTTTTTGGGGTTTTTTTTGAACCGGGACTCAAACTCAGGACCTCGAGCTAGCCAGGCAGGTGCTGTACTACTGAGCTATACCCCTGGCCCCTAGAACTCTTTCTTTATGTGTCTGTCCTTCTGTGACCATCACACAGGACTGAATAAATGACCTCCAAGCGGATACCAGGGCCAGTTTACTCAGGGCACCATGCTTGAGCCTATGCAATCTGTGAGTCAACAGCTTTTCTGGTTTGTTCAAATGAAATGAAAACCTGAGTCTCACAAATTGCTTTTTGATGTTGCTGCTTTACATAATTTTTAACAAAGGCAGCTTTCAAGTTTATAATGAATTCTGTGATATCATCCAAAACATAAGGCTTCAAGTGAGCCAGTGAGTTTTTTTGGGACCAATAAGAAAGAGTATTTTATAATGGCAAAAAGTCGTAAGGGTGGATTATCAAAGAAATTTACAAATAAAAATCAAGACACATAACCTCCCTCTTCATGGATTCCCTGGTACCGCAAAGGGGAAGTTCCAAGTATCTCCTGTTCCAGTGACTCAGCTGTGAGGATCCATGGCCCTTAGAGGCCATGAATAGCTGGGCACCTCTCTGTGATCAGGGACACCAACACTTATTCTCACAGCAACTGCTGGCCTCCTCATCCCTCTGTCCAGAGACAGAAAAAACCGCTGCTTATTCCCAAATTACACTGCCACCAACCAGGTTCCCTGCCAGAAGCTTCCCAAATACCGAAGCAGATAAATGGAGAGAATTAGGCCATCTGTTATGTCTTGAGTCTCTCACACAACCCCACAGAGCTCCCAGAAACCTAAGATCTGCCCTGTCCTGACTGGAAATGCCTGGAAGAGCTGCCAACCTTGGCTGGATGAGGATTGTATTTTTCTACCTCCCAGACATCAAGCCCGACCCAGGGATTTGTTTCAGCCCTTCCAGTTTGGGCAGAGAGGTAAGTGCCACTTCTGAGCAGCAGCACATGAGCACCCCTTCCCCTCTCCTGTGACTTCTGAACAATCCCAGCCCGAGCCCTCCAGCAGCTGTCCTGACAGCAGGAGGCAGAGGCACAGTCACGCCTCTACAGAAATGCAAAGCAACCTCTGCAGTTTTTCAGAGCTGGGTGCTAGGATCATAGCACAAGTGACAACCTCCAAGGACTGGAGGCTGACTCCCTGGCTGGGCCAGGAATGCTTGTGTTCTCCTGTCTCTGTCTCTGTCTCTCTACTGGAGATTCAACCCAGGGCTCACACATGCTAGGTAAATGCTCTACCACTGAGTTACATCCATAGCCTTTTAAAATTTTGAGACGAGGTTTTGTTAAGTTTCCCAGGCTGACGCAGAACTTGTAATCTTCCTGCCTCAGTCTCCTAAGTAGCTGGAATTACAGGTGTAGACTACCACACCTGGGTGCTGCCTCTGTATTTTTACATTAAATTCTATTCCCCCAACCTCTCTTGCACATATGGTAAGGAATTTTTAAATTAAAACACTAATGAAGATGATCTAGTGCGACTCACTAAAGCTTGGTCAACTATCTCAGCGTGTACATTATACAATTCAATTATATAAAGTACTACAATAAAAGTTTACTTTTAAATCAGGCATAGTGGTGCAGGTCTATAATCTCAGTACTGGGAGGCTGAGGTAGGAAGATTACAAGTTCAAATTCAGCCTGGGCAACTTAACAAGACCATGTTTTAAGAAAAGGAGAGGTTCAGTAAGAAGACCCTGGGCTCAATTCTCAGTACTCCAAAAAATAAATGAAATACATGTTTGGTTTTGCTCTTAATGTGTTTAAGGTTAATAAATGATATAATAGGAAAGAAAGGGATTCTGTTTTGAGTAACTGAGGGCATCAGAAGTGCCTCACAGAGCCCAGCCTGAAGAACCCTTTCACACATCAGGCACACCTGGGCCTCTTCCTGGAGTCACACTCACCAGGAGCAGCTAAGGCTGGCCTCTCTTTTCTCCATCTCCCACTGTGGTTCTCCTGAGCACTGCCCAGGACCCTGGTCACCTCCTGCAACTGCAGTCAGGGATGCCACTAGGGAGTCTGCTTCTAGTGAGCATAAGAACACAGTATATTTCCCCATCACCTCCATCATGCACTCACAATACTTCTGGAAAACAGCTGTTTAGGGACCCAGGAGAAAATGGGGCAGGGAGTTGGGCGGCGGGGGGGGGCGACAACACAACACACCAGTCCTCCCTGAGAATCTCACACCTGTTCACAAGGCTCCCCAGCTCTGTAAACATATTTTTAATTTGAACTGAGTCCTTACAAAACATTGCTGTGGCATTTTATGAACTCAAAATTGTCATTAGAGAATGTTAATCTGGAAACATATACAGGTAGTTTGAAAATGGCAAAGAAGATTTTCTCTCCTTGCCACACACCTGATCCCTGTTCCAGAAGTGCTAGTGACAGAAGACAGCTGTGGCTAATGTGCATGCTGGTCTCAGTGCCCAGGTCCCATCACAGGGAAGGAGGTGACAGGTACAAAGGGAAGCACAACAGAAGCTTCTTCTGGAGTGGCCAAGGGAGGGACCTTGCATCTCATAGCTAAACACCAACTCCACCACTTTGAGGATGCAGAGGCAAGAGCAGCTCAAAAGAAAAGAAAAGAAAAGAAAAGAAAAGAAAAGAAAAGAAAAGAAAAGAAAAGAAAAGAAAAGAAAAGAAAAGAAAAGAAAAGAAAACCATGTGAGCGCAGCTCATAGTAGCAGTTGCGAGCTTCACCCAGGATCCCACTGAAAAGAGCATTCTAACCACATTGAAAGTCACCTGCCTTAAGTGAGTTTACATACAAAACTATCAGCAGGACCGGTATCAGGGAACTGGTCTTAGTGATATTAGATACATCAATACCAACAGTCTAAGTCACAATTTACTCAAAAGCCAAGACAATAGTAGTATTTACTCACTTTTTCTTTCTAAACTTTTGATAATCTCACCGAGGTCACTTCTATTTCTAACCAGTATTACTAAGCAGTAGTGGAATGTAAAGGTTTCTGGAATGATTTAAACCAAAGGGCTGAAGTCTACTATCAACTACATTCCCACTTCTAGAAGCACCATGTCACAGTTTTGAATGATTTCATGCACGTAGATACTGGTTTTTCATAGCCAGAGGCACAACCCGCAGCCTGTGTCTGCTCTGTCTTGTGTGTCCCTGCTTCTGGAGAACCAGCAAGCTCCAAGAGATGTGTGGAAATGGCGTAAGTCTGTGCATACTGAGTACACATGCAATAAAGAACAAAATATGCAAGTGGATAATTACAGACAAGGCCCTTTGTAATATCATTACATGCTGAAAAATGTCACATCCTCAGGCGATTAGGAATACACATACGCACGCCTGTAAGTTCATATTTTTAAACATCTGAAAAAACCAGCAAAATGAATTCATAAGATGCATCCACACCCAGTTTATTACAATTACACAACTTGATGATCTCAGAGCTAGAGCTCAGGCTGCCCAGCGCCTTTAACTTTGCCTAGTGAGAATGCTAAATCCAAAGCAATAAATAGCTTTAAACTTTCATTTATTAGTTGGAGGAATTCCCTAGATATTTAGTATTCAAAGAACATTTAACTGAAGTTTCAGAGGGATAAGTACTATTCAAGGGAAGGCAAGTTCCACAGACAGCTGAAGCAGCTTCAGGGGCTTGCAAACACAAAGCATCTTTGGCCACAGGACTTGGCAGGTCTAAGGGTTCTTTGGCTCACATGGCCAACATCAAAGTTGTCGTCGTCGTCGTCGTCATCATCATCATCATCATCATCATCATCATCCTTCTCTTCCTCCTCATCCACCCACACTACTCCTGTTATGAAATCATGTATTTTACCATAATGGATCATCCTCATCATCCATCATGAGTAATATGATGATTCACTTTTGACCTCCTTCAAAACTTGCAAATCCAGTTTTTCATATGCCATTCTACTGAACTGGACTACTTCTACCAGAAAAACCAAAAGAACACTTCTTAAAAAAATTCTAGGGTGGTATGGGTATATTATACCTTCATGACGCTCAGGTAAACATATGTAAAACCTGTGAGATGCAGCATCATATGGGTGTAAATCCTGGTTTGCTACTTTTACATAAGTGCACACACCTTGCCTTTTGTTGTACCAAGCGAGTGAACACACACAATGGTTACTTCCTGTATTCCTCAGGCACAGCTACAGAGATGTACAGCCAGCTATTATTATGCTAAAGTAATATTTTACAGTAGAAAAGTAAGGGTTGTGTTTGTGGAACCCAGCGTTATGCTCTTTGGGGTAAAATTAAAGTTTGCTGCTGTTTATTCTTTGCTTCTTGGTGAATTATTAAAGTTAAGCAGTACAATTCTCTTGCTGATCTAGAGGCACATATTTCTGGTATTTTTATTAGTGGTTGTAATAAAATGTCTTCTTTTGTTGTAATCAACTAAATTATTCAAATCATGTTTAAAACTTCAACCCAACATTTTGTTTATGAAGCTGCTGATTTGACATTAATTTAAACTGATTTTCAATTTTATTCAGCTTTATCAGTGAGATCAGGGATAAGTTAAATTTTTTTATACATAATACTGGATGCATGCTGTTGAAGGCAATATTTTATAAGGTTCAGTGAAATTGATCTGATTATAATGATAATCACAGATAGTAAAGGGCAGGGGTAAAAGATTCTTATAAGACAAATTATTTGACAGTCAATCATAAGTATCCTAAATCAGCAAATGGGCTGAAGACATAGGCTATGAGAAGAAAGTTATGTCAACCACAGGGACACTCACGTCCAGTTTTATTCCTCCACCTTCTTAACTTTTGCCTTGATCTACCCTTTAACAGTGGTGGCCACTCATAAAAACCCAGTGTTAGGCCATGCTGGGCCTTTGTGATATGGACAGGGATAAAAGCTCAGACTGCCTATGCATAGAGGCTGGCTATGCATGGAGGATAATACTCGATAAATGAATGGTGAGCACTCACTGGACTGCCGTGCACACCTTGAGAATGAAGGGCCTTGACTGCAACACAGGACAGAGGCCATAGATTTCTGAAGCAATGAATGAAACTATATCAATTCTGCAAATGTAGATTTAAAGGGTTTTTTTTTCCCAGATCCCATGCTTGATTTTTCCTCTTATCTCATTAAACTTCACCCTTAAGAAATATGCTCATTAAGTTTCTATTAAAACTAAAGCACTTAAAAAGCAGCCTCTCATAGTCCAGCTTCCTATACTATATTCATTTGTCCTGTTGGATCTTGGTGTCATCTGTGCATCTGCAGCCCACTCTGACTGAACCACGGCAAGGCAAGTGCTGCTAGAACCCAAATTCTCATTAAGGCTGCAAATGTGCAAGGGGTGCAGAATAATGTGGTGGGGAGGAGGTGGTCATGGAAGCTGTAACTATGGCTGTAGGTATAATATAGACTGAAGCCAATGAGGACCCCTACCAGGTCCCTGAGAACTTGGGGAGCTAGTGCAGGGGCAGTGGTGAGAGGTGAGAATCCCAAGCAAACCATGGTCATGCTTTATTGAAACACAAAATCTGGCAAGTTAATGGATGGTTAAGAAGTCAAAAGGGCTGAGCCACACTAACTGCTTATGTTCTAAGCACAACAACACTGATTAATGTGTGTGTGTATGGAAAAGGAAGATGAAAGGGTGAGTGATATTTATTTATTTATTGTTTTTTTGAGTTGAAGCTCAGGCTGGCCTTGAATTCACTATGTAACCTAGGCTAGCCTCAAATTTGCAGCAGTACTGCTGCCTCAGCCTCTCAGCTGTGCTCACAGGAGTGCACAACTACATATAGCAGTTGAATGATATTTAATCCAAACATATTTGCTAGCATTTTCCATGATGAATTTTAAACAGAAGCATTAAAATTAATTATATGATCTCACAGCCCCAGTTAGACATTCAAAGTCACTTTGCAGCTCACAGAATTCTTAGTGAACCTTCTATAAAGATTTCCAGAGAACTAGGATGACCATTAAGTGAGGCTGGCTATCTGATACAAATCCTGTCCAGACAGAAACCCCAAGGACATATTAAATTAGGCAGCTTTAGGGAGACAAACAGGCCCTGCTGGATGTGGAGCCCTGCATATTGTATCAAAGGGTTGGGGTGACACATGGCTGGTCTGGCTTTGCCTTGTGTGCATCTGCTTTAGAAGGTAGTACTTGGTTCCTGGTAAGCTGGTACACATAATTATGCATAGAAACAGTCAGCACTTGACATAGCACACACTGTGCTTGGCTCAGGAAAAAAATAACAAAAAACAAAAAAACAAACAACAACAACAAAAAAAAACCCAAGTGATCCAACCAGAGGAAGAGTTTGTAAGTGTAACATGTGATTCCCCAAAAGGAACTTGTAGACCCTTTCCTATTTGTCCCTTCCTGTTAAATTCTCTTTGAACCCTTAACCAGCTGGCACATTTTTCAGAAGGGAGACAGTGCAATGGACATGGCTAAGAAAATAACAAAGTTTCCTGCCTGAATAAGGTACGTAATATCCACAAGCACCCTAACTTCCTCATTAGAAATAGAGTTGAAGTGGCCTTCTGATCATTCCCCAGAAACCACACAGCTATATCTGGGAATGAATGGTGAACTAATCTCAGTGTGAGACAGACCACATTCCCGTACTTTAACCAGCAATTTCTGGAGTTTGGTTAAGTGCCAGTGCTGAGACACCAAAATGACAACTCCCCATCCTCACAGGGGGTCCAGGCTTGGGATGTCAGGCAAGTCAGCAGATGGCTAAAGCCCAGAGCTGTCAGGGTCCTGCTCAGGTGAAAGTTGCTGTGTTAGGAGTTGAGAAGCAAGGGAGCCTGGGTGGAAAAAAAATTGCAGAAGGAAAAGCGCCTTACTGTGAGGGATTTGTGTAGTGCTTAGGATTTTGAACTTTGCTCTATACATTACAGAGGGAGAAGGGCTAGATTTTCAACATATAAAAAACAAGATCAGATTGCATTTTAGAAAAACCATGTCTACAATGCTTGCAAAGGTTACTCCAGAAATGGGAAGAAGAAAACATGTTGCAAGTGTATCCATGTGTTCACAACTATGTGTGCCCATGTGAGCACATCCAGGTGTACACAGGTACTATGGGGATCTAGGGATCACCACATCTGATCCCAGGGGCTCCTGAGCCACTAAGCCAGCATGACTGTCAAGAGGCTGTGTGGGTCAGTATGGCGAGACAAGCACTTGGGCATCCAGGGGGGCCAGGAAATGCTTGCCATGGTTCAGGTAAGGAAGACTAAGAGCTTGAGTTACTGCAGTGGAGTGGTGGGCTTTAAGAACTGTTTAGGAGGGACAGTAAGGTTCCCAGACTAACTGTCCACTAAAGTTCTAACGCCGACAGGGTAAGGAGTCGAGGATGATGCCAAGTGTTCAAATAAAAGACAAAAAAGTGCCAGGGAGTACTTTACTTGAGTAGCTGGCACAATGAACAGGCAGTTAGGACAAGGCTGAGACAAAGAAGAGTGGGAAGCCCACCATGTGTGGGTGCTGTGGGGCTGATGGGGACTACAGGGAAGGAAACACATAGGACAACGCATAGATGTCTACATTTTCTCTGCCAGAGTTCAGACAAACAGGAAGACTTAAACTTCTCCAACTGGGAAAGCAGAAGAGCCAAGCACATGACTGGAACACGAAAACAGAAGGTTGTGATTAAGACTGCAGGAAACACTCTACACAAAATCTACATCCAGCCTCATTGTCAGGAAAATGCAATCCTGGCTCAATCACCCTGGTTCTGCCCCTGGCCTTACAGCCTCCCCTGGGCTGCTCACGGGGGTTTCAGGCACACATTCTATGGGGCCCTATGAACTGCGCCCACTCATGGGACCCAAGCACAGCCAAGACACCACATTTCACAATTCTAGGATTTCCTGCTGACATCTAACAGAGAATTTATGCATATGCAGCCTCTCAGTGGGAAACAGAGGAAATGTCTAGCATAATTATCCAAATGACATGCTCTGTTCCAATAACCATATCACAACACAGAGTTATTAGGATTCCTCTGAATCTCAAAAGTTAGGAATTTTATGAAATAGTCTTTCCTTGTACACAGTAACATTATCTTTTCTCCCTACCAATTTTAAAATAATTTTTACAACTCTGCAAATAAGGAACATTTCTGGAAATAGTCACAGTTTCAGAACATCACTTGGACAATACTCAACTACTAAACACAGATACTCTGCTACACATCTACTAACAGTGTTTCTTATCCGCAGCACTTTTATCACTCGGAGCTGGGTAACTCTTTACTGTGGGGACTTGTCCTGTGAGCTCAGGATGTTTAGCAGTATTCCTAACTTCTTGCAATTCCATGCTGGAGCTGTGCTCCCAGCTATAACCAAAAAGTGAGTCTTTAGACATTAACAAATGCCCCTAGGGGAAAATTCTACTCTAGAAATTATGTGCTTAGGGCTAAGACACAGTCTCTGGAGTGGGATAAGTGTCAAGATCTGGCTATGCTGTACACTAGCAAAATGAAGTGGGGCAAATAACAAACCTCTCTGTGCCTCAATTTCCCCAGCTGTAAATGGAGGTACTACACCTACTTCATAGGGTTGGTAAGATACAAGATACAGATGAATGCTTTACACAGAACTGGCTGATAGTAAGCATTTAATAAACAGCAGCAATGATAACAGTTAAGAGCAGAGTCAAGACTCATGACTCTGGAGGTCACAAATGGGTAGGCATCATCTGGTCACTGACAGAAATGTACATGAAGCTCCTGTCTACACAGTACACTCCTAGTAAGTGTGTTAAAAACACAAACACGTGTTAATATTAACTTTGATAGAAATCAAGTTGTTTTACTCTTTTGGGGATAAAAGGAGGAACAGGAATAAAGGCAAAAATGAAATGGGAAAACAGGTATAGACCAAGGAGAATATCCTGACACAGAGGAAAAGATCAAAATTCCTACCTTATAAGAAGTACTCACAGGACTGGGCATGGTGGTACACATCCGTAATCCCAGTATTCAGTAGGCTGAGGCAGGAGGACTGCTGCAAGTTTGAGGCCAACCTGGGCTACACAAAATGAGCTCAAGGCCAGCCTGAACCACATAGTGAAAAAAAGAAATACTCATAGCCAGATACAGCGGTGCATGCCTATAATCCCAGCACTCTGGGAGGCTGGGACAGGGGGATCACAAGTTGGAGCCAAGCCCGGGCAACTTGGCAACTTGCAAAAAAACTAAGGGGTGGGGATGTAACTCAGAGTGAAGTCCAGGGCAACAAAAAGGTACAACAATGCTACAAGTTAAAATAACTAGACTGGATCTTGGAAATCTAAATAGTTAAAGATGGTCACTGAAAGGCAAGGAGGGCAGTCATGATGTGCCACAAGGAAAAGCAACATAGCCAATTGTCAAGAAGTAACAGGGAACACTGCAGATCTCTCTGGCCAGAGTTGTCCTGGTTTCTTCCTGCACATACAGCTAGGCCTGCTGAGTAAGTGGCAGAGCCTCGTCAGTGTCTGTTGACTGGCACCAGACACAGGTCTCCCACACTGGTTGTCCCCTCACATCTCGGTGGGAACTGAGAAAGGTCCCTGAGCCATTGCCCTGGCCCACAGGGCCATCCAACCATAAACACTATGCATTCATCAGCACATATACCTTCAAGGGCTTGGGGTACTCAGTGACTTCACCCAGTAGCCAAATCTGAAATAAGCAATTAGAAACAATCATTTTGAATTTCTATCTAATGCACACAGAATGCAACACGAAATGGAATACATCTCAAAGTCTATCACTCAAAAATACAGTAAAGTCTTTTTGAGACAAAGCCTGGAAATATTTGGTGAAACACTCTGTTTATTATTGTTTTTTGTCTTATACCTTGACATGTGGTTGTCCATTATATCCTTCAAATGCACTGTATTTCTCTTTCCTCACTAAAGTAAAATAATAACCCAGAAAGATAGTGGGCTTGTGCTTGCTGTTGAAGAGAATGCCCATTAAATTCAACAATGCACCCACTCAACTATAATCCTCTGAGCCAAGTGGTGCCCACACAAAACCCGCTGGAAGGGAGTGGTTTTTTTACACTGATACGCTATTCTGTTTCTGTCAGCTGAATGTGCTCTAAGAATCAAATGAGGAAAACAAGACAGCCTTCCATTCTCTCCTCAAGGAAGGCCACACAATGCCCTCCATGTGACCCCAACATCAAATCAAAGACATTACAATGGCAGTTACTTTCCAGGGTAATTTTCACAAAATAGAAAACATCCTTAAGTGCAGCACAACAAAGTAAAGCCTTTATGTAAATGAACTATACAATGGCAGAGGAGGTTAGAAATTTGACAAACAGGCACACAGTTTACTTAAAGTACCTTAAGCCATTCTGATAAATTGTAGAAGGATGAACATTAAATTTACATTCAAATTAATCTGGAAAAATGTGGCCCTGCTGGCAATGGCTGTTGCCTCCCTGTTAAGTCACCATTTCCAGTGTGCTCATGGCAAGGCTGGGTCTAAGGAACAGCGGCTCTGCTCTTGCCTTGGCTGGAGACAGACACCTTGGAGACATAAAAACAAATGCACTTGGTTACTGTGTTTTTAACTCATTTGAGACTGAATATTAGGAAGGGAAACTGAAGATTGAGCTCCCAGGAAGCTCTTCATGCTGCTGATATCACTTTTTATAAAGTTTCGAATGAGAAGTCACATGAGGAAGGCCTAGACATGCAGAAGGCTGGTGAACAGCAACATGACTCCTGGGGTGGCACACTCTTACCTCACTACTTGTGATGATTTTTAATTCAAAAGAATCAGAAATCTGGTCTTGTCATTTTACCTGATCACCTAGTGTCTGCATGTTTTGCAGGCAAAGTCTTCTGCCTGAAAACAAGTTACTTGTTTCACTGCACTTCTAGAGGAGTCAAGAAAAGATGGGTTACATGGAAAAGAAGAGGAAAAACATTATGAAGTTGTCAAATGTTAATATCACAACAGCTTCTAGTTCCATTGAAAGAGAAAGTTAACAACACAATTCAACTGGCAAAACTGGCCACACCTCCTGGACTCCTCCTTGACCCCCATCTATGCAGATCATGCTCACTGAACTGTAGGATGAGAGTTTCCTCTATGAATCACAGGGAACACAAGATGTATGGGCCCTGGTCAATGGAGAAAAACATCTAAGGGTCATTAGCTTCTGCTCTACATTTCTCTTGTTTCTCAGTTCCAACAATCCCCCTTTCTTTATTTTTTGAACCTGACAGTTGCCATGAAGTTTCAATCCCTGAACCACTATCCACCTACCTAAAATTGAGTTTCTTCTTAGGGTAACTATTATCAGTAAGAGCAAGCAATACTGAAATGTTTAAAGCAACACATTTCTCATGGGTTTTTAATCACTGAACTTTACCTGCTTGTGGACTTGTTGCTTAAAGTACGTTCTAGTTAAAAACCCCAAGGGCCAAGCTCAGCCCTGCTTGTGCATTGCCTACTTCACACTCTCAGGCTGTCCTTTAACCTCACTCACACTAACTCACTGCCATGTCTATATGTTGTTGCAGAACAACATTTACAAGGCCTGCTCCAATGCCAGGCACCGTGACAACTGCACCTAACAAGTGCATTGCCATTTAACTCCCTCAATGGCTTCTAGGGAGGTACTGCTATCAAGATTCACAAATGGGGAGACTGCTCCACTGACCATTTAAGTATAACAATAAATACAAAGCATTTCCTCTAACACCCAAGATGCCAGAGTGTCCTCATTTAAAACATGCTGATCTGTACTGGCAACAAAGATACTTCTGTTTTAGCCAGTTTAATGCCAACAATGACAGTGTCTCTAAAACCATCCTCCAATTGAAAGAACTAACCAGACATTCATTACCAAAGCCCTCTCAAAGGCAAGCATCCGCATTCTTTAAAATCAAGTCTGCCTATCTCAACCCCTGGAATTCTGTAGCAGATGTCTTCTTAAGAACCAAGTAGGGCTCTTGCTGGTGACCTTGTGTCACCATGCCAAGACTTGTCCCTGAAGCAGGAAGCCACAGACTGCCTCCTGCAAGTGTGCTACAGCTAGCAGGTGACCACAGTTAGTGTGGGATGGAGCCAAGCTATGTGCAACGAGACTGGCATATTGCTGGGTGAAAACATGTTCCCTGCTTCAAACACTGAGAGCACTACACGAGGAAAGAGATGAAAGGATTTGGGAAAACAATCAGTGAATTTCTGTAACACCATGGAGTGCTACAGAAGGAAACCATCTGACAGACTGAATCAAGGTTTATGCAATGCAAGAATTTACAAAAGCATCAGGGTATGAATCAGAGCCAAAAAATGTTTTTTAAAATCCTTGCAAAAACGAGGCACTTGAATGTAATAGCTCTTCAAGAAGCATTTGTGTTTTTATTTGGGTATTAACAATTAGCAATTTGATTTTTAAAAATTGTAAGATCTACCCAAAGATAAAATATCTGGAAACCAAAAAAAGATTTTTCAAGTAGCTCGCATCACAACAGATTATGTGAATAGCATTTTGACCCCACAAGGTTAAGTCCTGAGAGAAACTAGTAATGTTATTTTTAATATAATTACTCGTGGGCACTCCAATTTATAGCCAAATACCATCAGGAAAACTTTGCCAAAATCATAGTTTTAGAAAAAACTACTTAGAAAAATTTGTCATTTAAAGTGTAAATTTCTATAAAATTTGAGGTGATTGTTAAAAGTTGTAGAAAAAAAATCACTCTACACCATGCCTCTACTAATCAAGTCATACTATTAACTCTTTGATTTCACCTATACATGTGGGCTTACCATGGTTTCTTCAATGCTTATTCTTATTTTTAGGAGGGCATAGCCACTAAAAAGGTTCACAGGAAATTGAGATAACTCAAGTATTCACTTTGAGAGGGTTGTCTATAAATGGAAGACATGTATAGAAGAACTCCACCCCTGCTCTCAGACCCACACAACATGATGTATTTGTTTATTTCCTTCCCAGTAAGGGTTCATCATGCAGTGAGACTATTTACCCACAGATCAACAGCATCTGCTAAGGTTTGCCGAGCCCGTGGTTCTTACAGATTGGGGGATTACTACGTGAACACAGGACTGCACGTGTATGCTTGAAGAATCAAGGTTGTTTCTGCCTGGTTATCAAGTGGTGCGAACGAAGCCCTATAGTCATGGGTTATGAATGGTATCCCCTCAACTATAAGTTTATTCATTCCACAACTGACAAAGCATACAGACTTGAGTAAGGAGTGGGTGACATTCCTTTGGCAAACAGCTAGATACTCACCCAGCCATTTTTCCTTCTTTGTCAAGAGAACCTGTGGTTAAGACTTGGCACTTGGTTGGGGCACAAAATTTAAAGAGGTGCAAAAAAATGGATTAATCTAGTATACACTTCAGAATGAAATATTCTTTAAAATTGGCAATTAATTTAAAAATCCACAATGAAAAAAATATCAACATTTAAAATATAGAATCTCCTAAAATCAGCATGGTACTGGCAAAAAAAAACCAGAACCGAGGACGAGTGGAACATATTAGAAGATGTAGACGCAACTACAAACACACTCAGCCACCTTATCTTTGGTAAAGGAGCCAACCATGTTCACTGGAAGAAACATAGCCTCTTTAATAAACTGTGCTGGAAAAACTGTGCTAAAGACTAAAACTATACCCATGTCTATCACTATGCACTAAACTAAAGTCAAGGTAGACCAAGGATCTAAATATTAAAACAGAAACACTAAATCTACTAGAAGAGAAAGTAGGCAGAAATTATGAAGACATAGGTGTAGGTAGAGACTTCATGAACAAAACCCATACTGTTCAGGAAATACTTCAAAGAATCAACAACCGGAATGTCACCTTATTAAAAAGCTTTTGTACAGCAAAAGAAATCACTAACAAAGTAAAAAGACAACCCTCAGAGTAGCAAAAATTTTAGCCAACTGTCTCTCAAAGGGCTTCTGTCTACAACATATAAAGAATTGAAAAAAATCAGACTCCCTAAATTTAAATACCCAATCCAAAAATGGGCATCTAATATGAATACACAGTACTCTGATGAGAAAGTATAAATGGCAAATAAATATAGGAAAAAAATTTCGACATCATTGTCCATTCAAGAAATGCAAATTAAAACAACACTGAGATTCCATCTCTTCCCAGAAAGAATGGCTACCGTCAAGAAATCAACTAATAACATGCTAGAGGAGTTGTGGTAAAAAGGAACCCTTCCCCATTGTTGGTGGGAGTGTAGACTGCTAAGCACTGTGGCAATCAGTGTGGAGATTCCTCAAAAAACTAGGATTGGGCTGGCGATATAACTCAGTGGCACAGCAGCTGTCTGGCAAGCACAAAGTCCTGAGTTAGATTATCGGTACAAAAAACCAAACCAAAACAACAACAACAACAACAACAACAAAAACTAGAATTAGTGGTAGGCTAATGGATGCAACTTGACACTATACTCATAAGTGATATAAATCAGAGTCTTGTAAAAATCATATTGTCTCCCCTGTATGCAAAACTGGAAGAGTAAATTAAGGTTTAAAATGTACAATAGATATTGTGAAATGGGAAGAAATTGTTCAAAAGGAAAAAGGAGCTAGGATGGGTGAAAGAGGAAAGGACAATAGAGAAAAGAGGAAAAATGTGAGTCAGTTGTATTATTAGTATCATTTAGATTATTAAAAACGAAGGTATGTGCCAATACCAATTGGAGAAATTTTTATGCCCATGTACCCTGAGCAACTACTTTAAAGATAGTAACATGTAATGTATTAACTATTGTTATTGTCCTATTATTTTGTTACAAAATTTTATTTTACCTTTTTTTCCATAAAATGAAATAAAGTATAAGATCACCATTATTAGTTTTTCCTTTTCCTTCAGGCTCTAATATGCTACACTGCTATGTTGTCTTTCTGGTGCCTCTGTTTTTTTAGTAAAATTTTTTTAGTACTGGAGACTGAACCCAGGGTCTGTACACTGAGCTCATCCTCAGCTCTTTCTAATTTTTAATTTTGAGACACTATCTCACTAAGTTGTCCAGGAGGGACTTGAATCTATAGTTTTCCTGCCTTCCAGAGTGCTGATGTGACAGGTGTACACCACCACCACGCCTGGTAGACCTTTTAAATCTCACACCGAAGATGAATGCTCTACTTGTCACACCTCAGTCCTGGCCCTTACGGAAACCCCATCTGCTGGGGGGTAGCAATAGGCTCAAGTAAAAAGTCAGTACTTCTTCTGCAGGTGGGCTTTGAGGCCACTGAAAGAAAAGAGGTGGGAAGAGGCTTCTTTGAACACTCTAAAAAGGGATGTGTTTCGGACTCAACATTGAGTTTTCTCCTGCTATGATCATAAAGATCTAGTGGCCAGCTCATAACTACAGTTGCTTAGAGAATGAAAAGTCTATGCCAACTACAGGGGAGGAAAGAGAGAAGGAATGGGGGTTTCTGATGACACTGTGAAGCTGATACCTTGGTCCATCTATCGCAGTTTCCTGTAGCCTGAAACAGTAAGACTCTTAATCTACTTAAAGCATTGCAACTGGGTTCAGTGAATAACTGATGAATGCAGTTCTTTTTCAAATTTTTAAAATTTTTATTAGTATATGTTTTCAGTACATAATAATTACATCCACTGTTGGGAGTTGGTACATGTATACAACACATTGCAGTTCTTTTTCACTCCCCCATCTCTTGCTCCCCTTCCCATTTGCAAAATATCTATTTCTCTAAATAACTGATAAATATAGTTCTTAGCTGAAATACTATACATACAAAAATGCTTAACATAATGATACAACCATCATCTTCAATGAAATGAAGCTGTTGCTTGGAGTAAAAACTAACTTAATGTAGGTCAGTGCTGTCTTTTCAAAAACCAAGATTCTCTCATTCCTGATACTGCTCCCACACAAAAGAGGAACACCTCTGCATTAAGACCTACTGGGGAGTACTGAAAATGAGGCATTAACTGCAGGATGCTTTTAAACAAATGAAGTTTTGTTCTGTTTGGCAGGAGAGTAATTCAAACCATATGAACAAAATGTCGCCTGGTACAATTCTTTGCATGACTTGTGACAAATATGTATAAAAAGAAATTGTAAGGAATGATAGCAAGCATTAGCTTATAGGTGTCCTGTTGATATTAGAGGATACACAGTAGGGGAAGGAAGCATAGGATCTGGGCACAGGTTAAGTAAAAGCAGCGCTTCCCATTCTCTCTGAACGAAGACAATGGGGGAAAGCCCTCAGTGATTAGAAAGACGTCAGAGATTAAACTAGAGGCTCTTGTTCCAAGGGCAGAGCCCTTTGTTATAGCAGGAGAAAATTAAAGCAAGAATCATTTATATCTCCCTGCTTGTGTGGGTTAAGTTATAAACCATCTGGCAAAATCCTGACCTGTAGGTCAGCCCTCAAAAGAGGAAAAGAACTCTGTCTGCCAAGCATTTATCAACACCTGAAATTGGTTCTTTTCATTCCAGAACCAAAGATGTTTTATGAAAAGATCTTAAACCTTTCCTTCAGTCCTGTAGGCCCTAAGATTTCAAACCAATACTTTAAGAAAGAAAGAAGATGCTGGAGAAGCTATTAGTACAGCAAATGAACAGAGACCCTGCACCTGACAGAGATGGAGACACCAGAAGCTCTGGCTGTGGGCCCCCATGGCCTTCTTGGACCACTTGGCTGAACAGGCTCCACTGGAGCCCCAGCAGGAAGAAGCTGAGCAGCACAGCCAGGCCAATGATGGGATGAGGGATGTTGGTAAATGGAGATACTGAGGCAGGCCCTTGCCCAGAATTGTATGAGTTGGGGCTCTCTGTAGACCAGAGACTTGGCTTCACAATACCCTGGAGGCCTTCCCAGGAAGAAAGAAGTGAAGGGTGCTCCCAGGGGCCAAAGGCTGAGAGGATAGAAGAGGCTGGCCTCCCTGGGCCAGGACCCACCAGAAATTCCCCAGACAGAGGTAGGGGTCTCAACATTCAATGGTGTGGAGGAGAAAGAACCTGATTTGGGGCCCAGGAAGCTGCTCCTCTTCTAGCTCTGTGTCCCTGGGAACACTGCTTTGCTCCTTCAGGACCTCAGCTGAATCTTCCACAATGAGGCCATCCATCAGAAAGGGAGCTGTTGAGGACCCTAACAGATGCACTAATGAGTCTGTGATTCCATATCCTGGCATCTCACCCTTCTCTGGTACTGACTCACCCCATCATTGCTTAGTGACTGCTATTTGCTTCTTCTGACTATTCTGATTCAAGGTAGAACTGTAAGAGAAATGCAGAGCTCCAGATGTTGGGTCCGTCGTCCTATGTCCCATGTTACTGGTATGGCTCTTAATCCTCAGGGGGAAGCAATAGCTTTGGTTTCCAGGCTGCCATTTAAAGACCAAGGCCTCCTCTGCCCAAACAGGCTGTGCTTTGTCAAGAGACCCCATTAGAAGCAAATGATGCCACAAACTGCCTATCACTGAACCTCAACCTGCTCTGACCATACTCCTGATTCCTGTCAAGTTGTACTCAGGAGCAGAGGCAAGGACAGGCAGGGCTTAGAGAGGAACACTGCTCAAATTCCACAGTGCCTTAATGTATACTTTGCAGCCCTTAGAGCACAGTGTTTCACTCTCTGCTGGAGACAATGGCAGAAACTTGAAAGGTTTCATGGCATTTTGTTACAAGTTGAACAAGTTTGTGGAATGTAGGAAGAAAAGCTATCAATGTCATAGGAAAAGCACATTTTATAGTGTCCCAGAACTGCTCCCACTCCACTTATATTCTCTGGGTCTCACATAAGGAAATGAGGCTTCATCTACACCCTGGGACACACCACAGGCCAGACCCAAGGGAGGATCCCAGTAGAGAGAGGTTAGCCTGAAGGGCACAAAGATAGTCCTGAGTGTGCAGGCAAGGTGGGTGAGGACCTGGGCTTCCACCCAGCTCACCTGAGCAACTAGTTATGGGGGAACACACAGGAAACCCTTGAAACCTGTTGCGATGTGAATCCCTTCTTCCCCCCACTCCCTGCAGCTGCTGATCCTCTGCCAGCGCTGTGCAGAGGAAAAGCAAACTGTGCACAGTGGCCACTGTAAGGAGAAGGGATAAAGAAGAGCAAAGAGGACCTAGGATCCCCTTCCCCACCACACAAAGCAGGTGGAGCCAGCGGACAGGAGACCCATCCTGGGAACAGTTCCCTTTCACAGCCCAGCCCTGCCCCTTCGCTGACTCCTTCCAGGCCTTGCCCCCTATGCGGTAAGTGGGGGAGGCTGTGTTCTTTCTCCCTGCAAGGCTGTGGCTAGGGTACCTCTGGAACTCCCCAGAATCAGTGCTGACTAGTTGTTGCTACTGACCAGTGGACTCCACTATGGCAGCACCTTACACCTAGGGCAGGCAAGCTGCAGGCTCCTTCACAGACTTGACTACATCTACACATGACAGCAGACAAGACATGAACCCACAAGACACAAAATCACAAGCTAGCGCCTTCAGGTCTCAGAGCTGTATAAACAGACCAATGAGTCTTCCCTTAGGGGGACTTAGGCATTCTCCCAGGGACGCAGGTGTCAAAAGGGATGCAGGAGACCTGTGGAAATGTAGGCCCCTGGCTTCCTGTATGAACATCACTGAGTCACAGCTTCTACCCAGATTTGGTCAAGGAGATAATGTGAAGCTCTGAAAACAGCCCAGCAGTCAATGTGGTCATATGGAAGTGGGGAGTCGAACAGCAGGTGGGATGAAGAGCTCATCTACAAGGAGGAGGCCACACTGCAGATAGCACTGGGTCACAGCACTGTAATCACCCTCCATCTCTGCTGTGCGGACACAACCCATCAGCATGATACCCTCCATGAGACACACTTCAGAGGCAGCAGAATGGAGACTGCTTCTTACCTCTGAATAAAATTCAAGAACTTATGGAACCAGCACTAGTGTTGGCCTTTACTTTCCTAAAATGCTGGCCTTTTCTCAAGACACCTATGAGCCCTGGCCTTTCAGGACATGTTTTCTTCTACAGAGGGCAAACTACCTACTTCTCATGAAAGTATTTTTTGCTTCACATCTTCAATAACTGAACTATGCTTTCATCCTTACAATTCTGATAAAGTCTTCATTGTTGCGACAACCTTAGTTGTATACCAACTAGCTCAGGACTGTGTCTTCCTGAGTTAGTCATTATATTTAAATTGTTCAGATTCTGTCCAACCATAGTTAGTTTACCAATAAAATAATATACAATACTCGTAATCTTGTTATTATATGAAAATGTTACCATGGTTATGCAGGGAAAACATCATCAGAATGGCAATACAACAAGACACAACGAATACACGCTTGTCTTCTTTCAGCTAGGCCAAATTTAATATAAACGAAGTGGGCTAGCTCCCTCATCCACTTGCCTTTGCCCTTCCTCACAGCCCTGATGATCATGGCTATATTCTTGCCCTTGCAACTTGAAGTGCACTCCCTGAGCCAGCAGCATTCGTGTCACACAGAAACTTGTTGGGAATTCCAGAAACTCAGAACCCAGTCCAGAGCCCTGGAATCAGTAGCTGCTTTTCATATCATAGGCACACTCACAATTAGGAAGCACTGCTCAGAACTGTTCTCCTCCCACAGGTCACCTACCTATACACTTCCCTGGATCTGAGATTGCCTCTGCTCCCTGGAGGGCACTGAAGCATTCTCCAAGGAGTGCAGTCACCATGGCAACTTTAGTCCAGCTGGCATTCCAACCTGTGCCTGGACCCACTGAGCCCCACACCCTTTAACTTTCCAAGGCAAAATTAGTCCAGAATGGTTAAAAATATGCAAAGCTTTTTGATCCCCAAATGTATTCATAAGGAAAGATGATCTATTTTTAGGTGTCAACTGCCAACCACTCCATTCACAGGCCCTCTCCTCCCACTTGCCCAATTAGAAAGATCATATTGTTTCCCGGCATACAATTCCAAGGGCACTGAACATAGGCAGGGGACCCAGAGAAGGGCTCCAAGAACAGCTCTTACTGAATGGAAACAAGACAATTTCTGCTCAAAGCAATTTCCTTAGCACCCACTCTTCCCTCCCCAACATATCCCATGCTGAAGGGATGCCAAGGCCACACGGAAGTTAACAGAACACCAACATATGCAAGACATATTTTTCACCCTCAATCAGAGAGAAGCAAGAGTCAATCAGTTAACTCTCTTTGAATCCCACCCAAGTCGAATGCTTAACAATAGTCTAATCCCCATTTCTCAGATGACAGAGAGATGAGACTGGGCCTTTTTCTTTTTTTTTTAAATGTGAAGGAGAGTGTATAAAAACAATGTAAGGGTTATAAGCTTCTCACCAATTTTGCCTGTATGGGAACCCTGAAAATAGCCAAAACACAGCATTTACCACAGCAATGGTAACATGTGAGCCCATTTCCAATTTTTCTGCCCACAGCAGCTGGCATCTGTTTATCATAAAACTTTCCCAGCTGTGCCTAGGTGCTGCCTTAGAATCTTTCTCAATCGCAATCAGGCCCACCCCGGAACTCCTCAATTAGATTCACATTTCATAAGCTCTCTAGGTGACTGTCACCTGATGTGGATCCACAGAGTGAGATGTACCTGCTATTCTGGTCAGTTCTTGGGGGTTTCCAATGTCTACAGATTCATTTTTATTCATATTTCTCTAGAGATTACAAATTGGAAGCTTACAATAATTGGTACATTAATTTTTTAAAAAATTAGTAGCAAACATTCAAAGACTAGAAGGCAATGCAAAAACCCAGGTTTCTGGTAGAAAACTATCAGCACACTTGACAATCTTGGGCCAACATTTCCACATGGTAGAATTAAGTAGTGGTTACTGGTTTTAGATGAGGCACAGGCACACTCATTTATCCTCCATTTCTACTACCCCCCATTACCTCACACAGCCAGTTCTACTCAGGCCTACTGTCAATCTGAATTTGTAACTATATCACAGTATAATTGTCCCCCATATCAACAACTGTGTGTGCAATATTACTTCTACTCACTAAGTTGCTTTCACAACTCTAAGGTCAGCAACCATACCTGCCCTAACATAGCTCCCCTTCCCCACAGGACCCCTCCACAGGAGGAGCTGCCATCACTTCTTCCTGCAGCCCCACCCTAAGGTATGCAGCCACATACCACAAACTCTTTCTATCACTCAGTGGTCCTACACTAAAGTTCTGAGTATGAGCCAGACATGTGCACCATTCACAGAAGACTAAGAACCCAGGGCACATGCTTAGATCCCTGCTATGATTTGGATGGTGTCCTTGCCAAAACTAATGTTAACGCTGAGTCCCAATGCAGCAGGTGTGGCCTTTGGGCACTCACTACAGCACTTGGGCTCTCCCCTCACTGATGAGTACTCTTATAAAGGGCTTCCTTGCCCTTCTCCCTTCCTCCAAGTAAGGATGCAGCATCAAGGCACTAGCTGGGAATAGACAGCAGCCCCTGCCAGCACCAATGCTAGCACCTAGATTTTGTACATCCCAGCCTCCAGAACTTTAGGAAACACATTCATGTTCTTTATAAATTACCCAGTGTTTACAGTAGCACAAATGAATTAAGATATCTCTTCATGCCCATTTTTTCCTTATCTGTGAAATAAGGAATAGCACTTAAGTTACTACCTCACTGAGTTATTGTGAGAAATAAAAGTGAAGTGCTTAGCACAGTGTCTAGCACATAGGAGGTGCTCAGTAAAGGTGGTTTGCTATTATACACAGTTGGTATTCAAAAGATATCTGTCAATAGATAATCTTTTCTATCACCTTTGACTATACCCTCATTCTTCACTGAAACTGAGAACCACCCAACATTCCAGGCCATTACCTAGGGCAGAGAATGAGGTCCTGTAGTCTGCCTGGGTCTCTAGCCAGGCTCCCCACATAGCATCTGAGGCTGTCGGCTGGTGGAATGAGTCCTAAAGCCACACAGCTACTACAGCCATGCTTGGCATTTTCCTTACAGCCACACACAACTTCTATCACAACACAACATACTCTGTGTATTAAGAAGTTAGCACTTTCAATCGTCTTCCTTCAAAGGTAGTTAAGATATACTTTTTAATTCAATTTTAACCCACACAAATTTCTTTCTTCTCTGATTGCAAAGTATACTTGGTCAGGACTACACAGTTTAGCATTTAGTATTCTCTCAGTATTTCATAAAGGCCTTGTGACTGTAAGTGGCTTACATAGTACAGTACGTTATAAATGACTTTAAAAATACATAATGTGTATAAAACACTCTCCAAAGCAATTTCCTTCCTTCAGACAAAACAAATCCTACTTATTTGCATTTAGTTTGTATCACCGAAGTGCTGAGTAATATAACAAACACAAAACCATGGAAACACCATGTCTATGGCTCTCCATTCCCTGCGTGCTAAGAGACATGTTGTGTGTTGACTAAACTATGCAATGGAACTCTTCTAATCATCTTTGGTAACATTTGAGCCATGCACTGTGTAACAAATGAAAAGGAAATGAACTAGGTCACTGTCTTGTTTGTTTCCTTAAAAAAGAGACTGGTGATGATCTTTAGGCAGCAGCATTTTATCTGCCAACGCTGCAAAACTGACAGAAGAAACATGATGTGTCTTTCCAAAACAATGGTTTCCAAGCAAGTTCCTTCTTGAAGATCTGAAATGTGTCACTGATCTCAACAGGCCACAGATCTGGTCTCAGCTGTCCTTTTCAGGAACCATCACAGGCTTACATTCGCAACCTTCAGAATGCAGAGGGCGTAATGGCCACCAGCAGAAACTGTTTGGAAGACGAACTGCACGGGTCATCTTTAGTGTCTCTGAGCTGAGTGGTAGTAGAGGTATTTGGGACAGTTCTGGTCACCTGTAGTCTGTGGTACCTATTTAAGCATCCTGCTGGTGCTGTCTTTCTATTACCAGCTTTGCCCACAAATGGGAAGTTAAAGCAAAAACAGGAGAAATAAGCCTTGTGGTTCCACAGCACAGTAGGGTAATGACATCTTACAATTTATTATGTTATATACATATGATGTATAAAGAGAGGAGTTCAAGGTTTCCAATATAAATAAATGATACATATTTAAGGAGATATGCTAATCACCATGGTTTGATCATTCTGCATTAAAATATATAAATTATGATACTTCATATGCACTATATATACAATTAAATAAATTTTAAAAAATAAAACAGAACTAGCTATACAATTCATGGTATCAACTGTGGTCCTGGTCAACAGTTCCATTTCCACAGAGGCAGACAATAGCCTTCCTTACTAAAGAAGCTCTCAAGGGCTGACTGGGAGTCATGTGTCCATCTGTGCAAACCATATCACCCTGTTTGGCAGCCCCTCCATTGCTAAGGGGACATGAAGGATTCATCCAACATACTTGACCTTTAGCAACAAGGAAACCCCAGTGTCAGTGATGCTCCTGTGTCCATGGTAATGGTTCAAGAGTGACCTCTAGCATTGTCAAGAAGAATGATGGAAGAGTTTGGGCAGAGCTCGAGGTCTCCACTGGCAAAAATCGCATCATAGCTGCGGCCACCCCAGTGCCAGAAGCAACAGTGTTTCTTGAGATCCATGCCATGTTGGAACTTGGGGCGCTGAGAAATCGAGCAACCAGCCCGTCGCCCTGGTAAGTGGCTATGGTCTGACAAGCCGCAGCCACCCCAGGGCAAGAAGCATCAGTGTTTCCTGAGATCCACACCATGTTGGAACTTAGGACACGGAGAAATCGAGCAACCAGCCCGCTGCCTACCAGTGCGCAGGCTGAGAATCAAACATGCCATCCCACCCTCTCCCTGTTAGCAGGTGGGAGCCAGGGATTTGAGCATCTCTTGGGAGGCTGACCATATCTAATACAGCAAATACGGGGGATTTCCTTCTACTATCTCTTTGAAGTATCTCTTCTACTACCTCTTTCCTTCTACTATCTCAAATATTTTTATCACCGTTTTGCTTTGTCCTGATTCATGGTATTGCTCTATTCAATATTCTATTTTGATGGGCTCTATATTATTCTGTATTTCTTTTAATTTTGCTATACCTGATTGAAAAACAACTATCGTGAAGATAACGAGATATACAATGGTACCTATTACTATTCGGTAACCTGCTGTGAAGTTCTGCACCAATTTCGTTACACTGTCTGAATTGAGTGTATTCCATCCTGTTCTGTTGTATATTACTACCTCCAAGTTAATAAAAAATTAAATAAAAAAATAGAACATGAGAAAACAAGGTAACAAAATACCTCCCAAAACTCCCAACTCCACCAAAGCTGATCCATGGGGCATGGATGAGGAGAAACTCAAAAACAAAACAACAGAATTATATAAGGTGATTAAAAAGGAAATAACAACAAAACAGATCAGTAAGGTACTGAGCAAGCTGAAACATGATATAACTAAACAGATGATGGACTTAAAAAGCAAAAGGAGGAAAAGAAAGTGCTCTAATGGATATAACTGCATGTATGTTTAAATGTGTAGGATTGACAACCATATTACTAAGTTTTTGTTGGCTCATTGAACAGAACTGTTTGCAGCCTCACTGTTTGAATGTCCACTTTGTATGCTTTAATTTTGTAACATGAACAACTATTTCTAAGAGGACAATATGTAATTTATCAACTAGTGATTTCTTACTGTTTTTTTTTAAATTCTGTATTATTTCTACCCTTTTCTCTGTTTTGCTTTTTTTCTCTTTAAATAAAATTTTAAAAAACTGCAAAAAAAAATCTCATCAGTTTAGCACTAAAAACAAAGGGACAGAAAACTCCTTACTTCCCACTTACAGGAAGTGCATCCCTTAATTAACTGTTTAACGTACTGCCCTAGAGTGGGTAGCTCCATCTCCCCAAATATCTGTCACATTCCCTTGGCCCTAGCTCCAGGTGCACCTGCTGTCAGGGTAGATTCTCAACCAGCAGGGCTTCTGGGTGGAGAGGGTCTCAGGCACCTGGGATTCAGGGGATGAGCAAAGAGAACATCTTTCAAGTGTTCACTGGTAATAAAATATGAACACAACCCAAGGTCCCAAGGCTTACAAGCACTTCTGAAATTTCTCATCCACTCTTGAGTGGCCTTGGGACATGGAAGCCAGTGAAGGAGGCTACCAAGCCTCTGTTTCTAGTGTAGAGCCACATCATAGTAAACTCTAGTATGGACAACTTAAAGGCAAGCGCTGGCCCATCGCCTCAGTCCAAGGCTCCTGGCTAGGCCAGTCAAAGGAGTAAGGTCCCTCTTACTCACTCTTATAGCAAGTGAGGTATGTGACCGCCCGAAAACCAATAACCAGTTACTAAAACAGGTCCCAACCTTCCTGTGACAGAGGATCCAGTAATGCTAAAGAAGGAAAACATAAAAAATAAAACCATAAAAGACTGTGCTGCAAACCCACACAAAACGACTCGCAGTTCAGAACTGCATGGCAAAACTATGGTGACAGTAACAGCAGCCATGAGCATCTATGTGCCTACTTAAAGGAAGATGGTCAATACCCTGCATTCACCATGCCCACAAATGGCAGAGAGTAGACCACAATGGTTAGGCATAAAAAAATCCTCTCAAGTATAAATAACATTTCAATCCTTTGAATTTGAATTACTAGAAGGGTCTGCTTTCAGAGGGAAGTCAGAAATTTAATATCTATGACCTTTAGGTTCATTTTAAAACACTACTATTAAGTTTTTGTCCAACTACTTCTACATCTTTCAAAAATAAATTCTCCAGCATTATAGGACGGTTCTGATTTGCCTGAGGAAGGAAAGGCAGCACCCTGTACCATGTACCATACTTCTCCAGGGTCTGCTGTTTGTACTAGGGCTTTCTAAGTGGGAAATATGCTGTGCCCTGTCAGGAGCAGTCATACACTTCCCTCAGAGGGCTGCCACATCCACGCCCTTGTCCTTCTGTCAGGTATCCTGGCAAAGGATGCTTGGGATTCACTTCCCAGGGCTTCCAGGGATCCCCTGGTAGGCTCCTCTCAGCCACAGTTGCTGTTTGTATTGTAGGAAGTGCTGGCCTCTGGGCAGCTCCTGCAAACCCAATGCAGCTCCTGCTGAGCTCATCCCACACTGCAGCATGCTCTTCTTCACTCTTCATCTCCACAGGTCTGCCTCATACTCACCCTTCAAGCTCTAGTTCAAGGCCTTCTCTCCCATGGAAGCTTTCCTTTTAGATTACTGCCCCCCCGCCCCGCAGGAAGCCCAGTCTTTATCTGTGCCACTGCACTGCCATGAGCACTCTGCACTGTACCACCACAGGGGCTCCCACCTGGTTAACACTCCCTACAGCACCTCCCTAAGCCTGCCCTGCCCACAGAGGGTATGCATGTCACAGAGCTCCTTGGGTGTCCCTGGGGTATGCTCTCTGTCTGCTCACCCTTCCTAGGCTGTCTCTCTTAGAGGACAGAGCACAGAGGGAGTGTGGTCCTCTGTGTGAGGCTGTCCCTGGGGCGCGGTTCCAGTAATTTCAGAACAGGAAGGAACCACAGGCTGACGAATGCTTTCCCTCCCCAGTCAGGTCATTTTCAATACACACACCTGGAGGACCCAGGGTGATGGGAGACTTGTACACCATGACAATCAGGACAAAATATCAGGAAAGACATAGTATCATTGCTGTATGTAAACTGAGGTAGGGTAGGGACTTGGGAAGGGGCTATGGAGTCTGTGTGAACCTTTGATTGAATCCCACAATTCCAGGCAAGGACTTGGGGGTCTAAAAAGCTGGAGGTTGACTCTCTTCCAGGGGCACATGTGCCAGGTGGGAAGGCAGGAGGGCAAGCACTCTCCTCCCTGGCTCATGTGAGGGGCACCAAGCACAATCACCAACCACCACCAGCACAGTCACAGAAATGAGAAGGCCTGACCTGCAAGAAGGGAGCCTCCCACTTCAGTAGCTCCCAGGCGTCATGAATTCCCTACTTTAAGCCCCAAAGCTATAGGCGCTTCAACACATGGCTGTTGTGGACAGCAAACTCTGTGAAGGTAGGGAGGAGTATGTCTCCCTACCCAACACTACATCCTTGCATAGCATCTGCCACACATAGCTGGTTTGCAGCCAAATGACACTTCAGAAGGTAAAAGAGTTCAGATCCTTAGTTCTGAATCATCACAGGTACCATATGTTGAACACAACGCACAAAAACAAGCCTTACTACTTCTGGATTTACACAGTAGGAGTCAGCAGTAGGCATATAAAAATCTCTAACCCAAACTGACAGCTGCTTCTTATAGGACTACCCACTGTATAGTGAAAATTTAGTCAGACAAACCTCTATCGAAGTTTTTCGTTAACAGGATAAACACATAGTATTTATTTGAATTCTCATGTGATAGATCTGAGCTGATTCAGTGAAGAATTCACAGCTCTGCTGACCACAGCAGTTTTAAAGCAGCCTTTCAGCATGGTCTGGACATCTTGGCAGGAAAGTCAAGCCAAAGGCAGAAAAGTGCCAGCAAATTCTAGTCCATCTTCTTACATGTACATACACATGTGCACACACGCGTGTGCGCGCACACACACATAGAAACAAAAACAACTGAAGTGGCCATTTCAGTAGGTATGTAACACATTTCATTCTGCTTTCCAGTAACTAGGTCAACAGCTAAGATTTTCTTTCTTGTCTTTTCTTTTCAAAGAAAACATTCCCTAACCAAAATATGGAATTCATCTGCATTATAATCCCAAGTGGGAGTGGACTCATTTCCTCCAGATCTGTGTAACACTCACTCCCACTCACTCTCCTTTCTCATGAACAATGAATAGAAACACTCCCTTGCAGGAATTTCAACTGCCTCTTCTTGGAGACAGATGTTTTGGAAAGCACTAATAAGTCACTTGTTATTTCAAAGCACTTCATACACACAGCCATTCTCTAGCTCAGACTCATCCACAAGGGCTTACAAGCAACTTGCCCACTTGGTTCCTTAGCCAACACACTCCCCTTCAGGAAGAACACCTACGGCCCTTGGTTCAGCAATGTTCTCAGCATTTGCTGCAGGATCAAGATGTGACCTCCTGTGCATGTGTTTCTCCATAAAGACCTGGTATGGTCAACCCTTCAACAAAATGTCACTTTCAGAAAGTGAAATAGGCACTTGGGAAAGAACATGAGCATTTTTCAGCTATCAGGGCACTGTTTACGAATTTGTACAAGGCAAATGGCCCCCCTGTGGCTTAAAAGGATTACTGAACACTTCTCAAGCATCCACCCCAGCTTACATTTCCCCCAGAAAGCCTCACTTGCTCCTGAGAGGAACTCACTGCAAGTTTTCTTTTCATTGAAAGACTTGGCACAATGTGTGGAGGCAGATTGTGTGGGCCTCCTGGAAGTCCTGTGAAGTAGTTTCTCAAATAGCCACGGCTATTCCAAATGTACCTACAAAAACAAATCTGGACACCTCAATTCACTCCTTAGTAGATGTCCTTTGATCCAACAGAGGCAACTGACCAAGAATTTCAGCATATTGTAACACTCGTTTGAACCATCCAGTTACTAGCAAGAATAGATACATGCACATTTAGAAGGGCAAGAAATCAGTCAAGAAAGACTCTCAAACAGACCCATCCTTTCTTACAGGCCTTTAATGAAGCAACAATGCAGACGAAAATTGGAGAAGCTAAGATCTGAGATAGATACCCAAGATTTAAAAGCTTAAAACCCACACATGGATTACTCTCATTGCATTGGTTATTTTTCTCTCATTGCTGAGACAAAATACTCAATGCCTAAAATTGAAGAGAGAAAGATTTATTTAGCTCACAGTTTGTGGAGGTTTCAGCCCATACTCAGCTGGCTCCAAGGCAGGGTGGCACGGCAGAGGAACAACAATTCATGGTGGTGGAAAACAGCAAAAGCAGCAAAAGCAAAAAGGGAGGAGCATCAGAAAAGACTCTTTTTGTCCCTTACATTGTGTGTATGCCACCCTCTCTAGGGTGGATGTAGCACTCACATCCATAATTCCAGGAATGGACTATGAATCAGTCACAACCTCTAGAAGCCTGCCCCATGACTGCATGAAGCTTTGGGGGCACAACCAGACACAAAACATAACACTCATCTACCTAGGCAATGTCATCTGTTCTAGTGAGTTCTAACATCTGTACATCTTGAGTCATTCAGGCCGGAATAAACACACACTTTCAGAACAGTATATGTCAGTTTGGTATTAGTACACATTGCCAAAGTTAGCTCCCATTCTTGTATTCTTTGTTGTACCAATGAGGACCATTTATATGCAATATTATGTTTCAGTTTTTTAAGTGAAAAGCAACAGGACTGTCTTTCAATGGATTGATCATGAAGCTGTAACTGTGGCAAGATACTTTTTCAAACGTGCCATCCTCAGAGACTGTACTTAGTGAAACCATTAGAGGAGGGGGGAGGGGGAAGGAGGGAGTGAGGGAGAGAGGGAGGAAGGAAAGAGAGAGAGAGGGAGGGAGAAATATAAAGAGATTAACAGCAACGGGTGACACCAGCAGAGCATTTACTGACATGAAATTTAGCCAAAGAATCACATGCTCTACTGCACAACCTTATAAGCTGTGTGAACTGGACAAATCACTGTTTCCCCATGTGTGATATGGGGATAAGAGAACCTCTGTTTCCTAGAATAATGCTGCACCCTAGGTGTGGTGCCCAGCACATGGAAAGCTTTCCATAAATTGTAGCTTTTATCACACAATTCACACTAATCTCAACTGGGGTGCATGCTAATGCTTATTTAAGAGGATAAAGTTTGGCAGACTCACCTGCACTATGACCAGAATTGGCCTCTTGCTTCCCTTGTCACTTAACTGTCTTAGTCTGCATGTTCTGTTTATACTGACTAAGAGTTTCCTGATAACACAATAATTACACATAGAAATATCTATTTGTTTAGTTCTTTGCTTTTTGCTGCTTTTAGACATCTATGGACTGATCTATGTGGATCCCAGAAACAATCATTAGTTGCTGGGATGAAGAGATTTTTTCTGTTTTAACTAGAAATCAGTCCTCAGAACCTGTGGTTTGCAAACTTTGAACACTGAACACTATTTATCAAACAGAGTCTGACAAGCAACCCAGTTCTGTACATGAAACAGATAAAAGCAGAGCCATATTACTTAAAGACAGGGTTAAGAAGCTCTTCCCTTTCAACTATGATTCACATGTAGCCCCTTTTATACCTAGGAACCAAATGCTACAGGACATGTTTAGAAAAACAGGAATTTAAACCCTGCTTCCAACTTCAGTCTCATGGCATACACTGGAAGAGGCTCAATGGCAACCTCAAGCTTATCATCTTACTTCATCAGTGACAAAGTCACAGACACACAAATCACAGCCTCTTGCTTTATAAACACCCGAGATAGTTGTAAATGGCTACAAAGTAGGCAGATGCACAGACCCTTACTTTCTACCTTTTATTAATTATATACTGAGTTAGACCAACTGCTCCCGCCCAAATATCATAGAACCACAGTGTTTATACAGCTGTGCCAATGAGTGGAAGTGATGTATGATGTCATTATCATCAACTTCTGGAGGAGTCATCATCCATTGAAAGCTCTTTGTAACTACCAAGGAATGACATGTAAACCAAGGTTGGTCCAAAACACAAATATTCCAAAGAGTTTTCAATAAAAATGTCATTCTCATGGTGGGATAAATACTCAATATGATGCTTGCGATATACCAGAAGTTTCCACACATATGACATGTAACAGGGAGAAGAGAACTAGAGAAAAATTCCAAATAGAGAATCAGAATAATAAAGCAGCTGGGGAATGTCATTGCTTCAGAAAGTAGACACTAGGAAGCAGGCCCCTCCTTCTCAGTTTAATTGCTGCTCAGCGGAAGCATGACATAGATTTAAGTGTGGGAATACAAGAAGTAGAGGGGAGACTTGTTCAGGGTGGTCTGAGGGAGAACAGCCAGGAGTGATGGGGCTACAGCCAAACAACAAAAATTCCAACCAATGAGAGGATAGTATTTCTTCCTCAGAAAAGGCCACATGAAGTCCCTAGGGAAGAGCTGGAAGACTCCCAGCTTGAGTCATTCAGAAACAGAGTTAACAAAGTGCTGCAGAGTATCCCGGGGGGGGGGGGGGGGGTGTTGCCCCTGATGGAAGAAGAGGCTTCAGCACCAAGTGGGTCTTTTCCAGATCCAGCTCCCATGATTCTTGGATCTCCTACTTCTTCCAACTCACTGTGGCCAGCAGTGAGGAGGCTGGCTGCCATGACCCTCCAGTCCAAAAGAATGGCCTGGACATAATTGCAGCAAAGGCCTCCCAACTGCAGCCTGAACTTCATGTCAAAGGCTCCACATGGTCTTGGGATGTTACAAGGACAGCAGGGGTTGTCTAAGGATCTACTGCTCCATTGCAGGCACTCACTAGTCAGGTACCTGCCTATGCCCTCTCACACCTCTATATCTCACCTGCTGAGAACAGGGCCCCTATAACATCTACTAATCAGGTTTGCTCTTGAGAGCCCAAATAATTAAACCTGGAACACTGGAAAGGTCTCACATTCACAGCTGGTCAGTAAGCAGAGCAGATGGGCTGTATCTGAAGCCATATCTGCTTTAAATCTACTGGTTAAGCTGTAAGGATAAGCCCTAAGTGCCCTCACAGGTAGCTGTTAGTCTTTGGAAAGACATTCCTGAGAGCAGGTGGAAAAGTCAGGCCTTCTCCATCATTCCCTCTAACCTCCTGAGACAGCACAAGTTCCACCCTGCATGTAAGATGAAGTGGTATCTTCTGGTGTTGCTCAGCCCACACCAGCACATTATGCTCTTAACTATTCCCTTCACTCTACTTTCCAGAAAACTCCTGTCTAAGAATTTAAACAAGAAAAGCCTCTAGAAAGTATCAAATTAGATTTTAAAGAATACATATTTTCTGTCTAGCTTCAGGGTTGTTGGGTGTTAGTGCTTTAGCTGGTGCAGCTATTAATCTCTGAGGTGGAACGAAGTGCTTCAGACAGCAGTGATGTATTATTCCTTGTGATTCCCTGGGTTGGCTGGTTAGCTCCTTGGTTGGAATCACCTGGGCTTGCACATGCCTGTGTTCACCAGCTCCACTGTGCTGGGCGGCCCATGGAGGCTCCATATGCACATCTGACAGTGAGTGCTGCCGGTTGACAGGTTCCACTAGCCTCCTGCACACTGGACTGATTTCCTTCCTTGGAGGTCTTCAGGCATGTTTCAAGAGAATGAAAATGGAAGCTGCCAGATCTCCTTGAGTCTGATGTTCTATAACTTACACCACACTTCAGTCACACCTATTGGTAAAAATAAGTCACAAGGCCAGCTCAGACTCAAGGAATAAATAAGACCCCAATCCTTGATGGGAAGAGCTAAAAAGAATTTGTAACCATTGACTCCAAAGAAGCCCCTCATCTGTGTCAAAAGTGACACGAGTCCTAGGACACAGTCATAGACCCTCTGAGACCAAAAGGATCCTAAAACAAATGTTAAATTCTGAACCCAACCCTTGAAGGGCCCTGGTATGCTATTAACACTAAAGGCTCAGTATAGTCCTGCAATGAAAATTAATTCTGTTTAACTATGTTTGATCAAAAACAAGTTCATAGAAGTAGAGGAAGACCATTTATAGTAACACCTTTTTGGAAAGACTGGTTTAGCAAAGTTCAGCATACTTTGTTGTCTGATGAAAGGTTCCATGTTTCTGAAATATTTTCTAATAGAAGTAGTATACAGTTTGGCAAGTCCTGGGATGGGGTAATCAAACTACAGACTAGTTACCTCTCGGGTAACCACATATGAAGATACTTTTCAATCAAAATCATCTTTATTGGCCTTGGAGAAAAGTTGTGTGCACAAAGCTTGCTTGCTTGCTTGCTTTGTTTCTTTCTTTTGTTAAATATTTTGAGTACTAACAGAAATCTTGATTCCTACATAATGAACCTTAAGAGGTTCACTCTGATTACACTTCACAAGTTTAAAATTCAGTGACATGAATAAAAATCAACAGAAGCCAACATTTTTTTTTCTCCACAAGTGGTCAATAAGCAATTAAAAACAACCACTCTACTTCTTGCTTCCTGTTAACCACCAATATGTGCTCATTTAATTTTTTTGCCCAACTGAACAGAAAATGTTCTTTCATCCTCCAAACCAGCTTTCTACATCCTTCATTCTTCACTGGCAGCTTTCTACAGGCATGATATGGGAAAAATGACAGTACTCTGGTCATGAGACCATGACGGTACTGATAGTGGATGAAACTTACGAGAAGGGTCAAGTCAAATCAAGATTCAGGCTGTTATGATGAGAGTAGTTACAAGACAAAAACAAGTAAGGGCAGTCTCCTCAAATTCAGAAGCTATGACCTGATGCATGCAGGAGCATGCCAGTACACAGTGAAGGCATGTTGAATACTGGATACTAAATGCAAGACTAAAAAACACCCTATTTACTTGAGACTCACTCCTATACTGGGGAGAATGATTGACAAAGGGTACAGAAAAGGAACTATTTTCATCTAGCTGCTGGAACAGTTTATTAGAATCGCTTATTCTTATATTCATTTGCTATAGGATAGTGATTCACCCAAAGATCAGTGAAAAACTGGTCAATGACCAGTTTACTAAATGAGACTCAAGATAGCTCATGTTTCTTTTTTGGTGTCAAAATTCTTGAGTTTTTGCAGTGCTAGGGATCAAACTCAGAGCCTCGAACATTAGGCAAGCACTCTACCACTGACCTATCTTCCAGCCCTGGTGTCAAATATTTTTAAGTCTATCTTATGTCATGAATTCCTTAGAGAAGCACATCCTGGAAGCCTGGTTGTAATTTCAAAAGACAGAACAAAAGTGAGCCTACAAAGAAATGAGGAATTCCATGGAAAAAGAAAACAGTCTACAAATGATAAAAGGGGAAGGAAGCAGAGCTTCCTAAGGGAGAAGAAACTGAGCACACTGGTCAGCCTAAGAAATAAGAGGACTGGAGCCGCATGAATTCGTGCCTGAGATCGACTTGAGCGACCGAACCCACGCCAATACGACTGGCTTGAGCGGCCTGCATGGAGCTGAACAGCCCTGTGAGCGACTTGCCCGGACCAGCCCTACACGCAACCCACCCAGAGGCACTGTGAATTCACGCAGCAGCCACACTGAGGTCAGAGGTCGGGGAACCCAGCAGTTCTCAGGGACCTGCATCAACACGCGGTGAGTGATGGGAATAAGCCCCTCCCGCAGGAAAGGGGCAACCAACTGTACCACATATTGGAGTTGGGCAGGAAAGTCTTAACTCTGTAAGGAAGTGGCTTCAGTTGGTTGCTTCCTTCGCAGAGCGGATTGGTGGAATCTGCTTGAACTGGGCTGGGACCCAGTGGGTCCTCACAAATCAATTAATTCCCTGAGTGTGGCACACACTGACACAGTGAAGGCCCGCGAAGGTTGACTGGCTCAGAGGGGAGGAGCCAGCGTATACTGCCCTTGCTTGAACTTCACTCTGATAGCGGACTACAGAGGGCAGAAGCCCCTAGCTTGCGTGCTCCAGAAGAACCCTAACCAACAAGAAAAGGGGCTGGGAATTACATTATACACTTGTATGCAAGGAACCAAAAACATGATGAGAGAGAGAAATAAGAAAAAGCCCCCAGCCCCCAAACCTGAGAATATTGATCCAGGAGAGGTAAATATAAAAGAGATTGAGGGCAGCAAACATGCAAAATCAAATACAGTGTCAGCGGACATAAAGATTTGGGACCTCGTAAACGAGATCAAAACTGAAATATTAATTCAAGCTAAACAAGAGATAAGTAGATTAATAAAAGAAAGGCTGGGCCTCTCTGAAGAAGACACAGACAGAAGAATGGAGGAACATAAAAGGAGAAACGTTTGATGAAGAATAGAAAGCAAACCTAGAATTCATGAAGCAGATTCAAAGAGATTACCAGGAAATGAAAGACTCCATAGAAAGTTGGAAAAACTGTTTGCAAGAAACTAAAGATAGACTATCAAAAATTGAACATAGGCTTGCAATGTGTGATCATGAAAGGGAAGATCTCTTAAAAATAACAAGGGAGCTGGCAGTAATAATTGGAAGGCTAGAGGACAACAAGAGGATCTATATCTTAAGAATAAAGCATGCGAATGAAGAAACAAGAGTCAAAACAGAAGAATTGCAAAGGCCATTCACAGAAATTATTAAGGAAAACTTCCCAAACATAGAAAAAGGAAATGATATGCAGAAGTATGAAGCATACAGAACTCCAGCCACCTACAACCAAAACAGAGCTACACTCAGACACATAACAATCAAGATCCCAGAAATTCAATATAACAACAGAATATTAAAAGCCATCAGAGAAAAGAAACAGATCACCTATAAAGGAAAACCCATCAAAATCACGGCAGATTTCTCAACACAGACCATCAAGTCAAGAAGAGCTTGGAGTGAAATAATTCAAGCCCTGAAGGAGAACAACCTCCAGCCCAGATTGATGTATCCTGTAAGACTCTCTCTAGAAATTAATGGAGAAGCAAGATGCTTCCATGACAAAGAGGAACTGGGAGAATTTGTGACCACCAGCCCAACCCTACAAAAAATACTGAAGGACATTCTAGAGAGAGAGAAAAAGAATACGACCATTTCAGGAACAGTGGCAGAGAGGCTTCAATGAATGGGGCAGACAGTGGAATGAAGGAGAATGGTAGACAACCAATGGTAGAAAAATAGCATAGCAGAAATGAGGCAGAGAAGGTTGGCTATAATCTCTACTATAGAAATACTAACAGAGAGAAACACAGGCAGAGTAGATCAGGAGATAGGGTCCATTAAGATGCTCTATATAGGGAGGCAGTGGGCCCCAAAACAAGTAGTGCACCCTACGGGAGTGAAAGGGGAGGAATTGTCTAACAAAGGAAGGCAGAGGATATTGTTAATGGGGTAACAAGATTAAAATCTACATTATTCTCATCACTCTGCTTGGATGGATTACATGCTGTTCCAGTTTGTCTGCTTACACTAGACTTGAGGACATGGTCAGCTATCCTAAAAATAAGAAGACATATTATAGTAATCATCCTTAATTTCCTATCAATTCCTACCAATTTCCTATCAATGAAGCCTTGTATAACTTATACTGTCTTATTATGACTGATCTTATTTGAATCTGTTTTGTTAGAGTGCTATCTTGTATTGACTGATTTTATTCAAATCTGTTCTGATTGATAGCATCAAGTCTAAGAGTATAGGCAACTACACTGAAGATGACAAGATTCACTAAGATACCCAATCTGGTTTGATTATTGCCTGCTTTTGAAGTCGTATAATATCTCCAATGCTTTGTTTTTATTAACGTTGTTATACTCTGGTATAACATGGTAACCATTGTAGATCACCTTGTATTGTGGTTTTATACAACTTTTTGCTTCATGCTTTTCTAGGAATTGTTTTGTTTTGTCTTGCTTTGTTTTGTTTTTCCCTCTAATACAGAAAGGATAGATATACATGTAGAGACTCATGCATGTGTAGAGCTTATAAACAGTTTACGAGAACCAACTATATAATGCATGTTGAAATGAACAACTACTTTGAAGAAAAAGAGACACTACAGTACCCAGTGCTGAATCCGTAATGTCACGATGTATCAGCAATAGTAATTGTATCATTACTATCCAGCAATAGTATCATTCTTTGTTCAAAGTGATTTTAGCTTGTTTTGTTTAAGTTCAACACACATGAAGGTATGGACAGCTGTTTTGAAGAGAATGAGAGACACTATGACAGCCATTCTTGGCTTCCCTATTGTCTGGTCTTGAAGACCTGAAACGCCTTTCTCGTCCTGATCAGATCAGTTCCATACTATACTGTTTCATGTTGTGAATTCCCTGTATGTGACAATAAGGACAACTATTTGGAAGAAAACAAGAGTCAGTATGATAGAGAGTGAATTATGTTGTCTAGCTTTGAAATTTATGTCTCTTACATTGCTTTCTTGTGACCCACTTTGTTCTGTTTTGTTGTGTTTAATTTTACTCTTTTGATATAATTGCATGTATGTTTGAGTGTGTAAGAAGGATGACCATATTGCTGTTTTTGTCAGATCGTGGAGCAGAACTGTTAACAGTGTCACTGTTTGAATGTGTACTTTGCAAGCATGTTTTAATTTTGTAATTTGAACAACTATTTTCAAGATGTCAGTATGTAATTTGTCAAGTAATGATTTCTTAGTGGGTTTTTTTTTTGTTTTTTTTCCTTTTTTCCTTCGAATTCTGTATTGTTGCTACCCTTTATTCTGGTTTGTTTGGGTTTTTTTTTCTCTTCAAATAAAATTTTGAAAAAAAGAAATAAAGAGGACTGCTTTGAAACTTTTTTAGAAAAGCCATTTGAAGAACATCTATGAGAACACAGGAACAAAAAATCTTGTGTGCAGTTTGTTGTTTCATTTTATCTTTTTGCAGTGCAGGGAATGGAAAGCCTGGGTCTCATGCATCTTGGCACCACCAAGCGTCATCTCCAGCTCTTATGTGCAGTCTTGAATTTAAGTAGCAAGAGCTCAGTAAATCCAGATTTGGTGAGATTGTGAGTGAACTGCCTATGTCAGGGTTCCTAGAGAAGAATCTAGGAGTCACATTCAGCCCCTGCTCCTCCTTAATTCTGAGCAATGGCCCAGGACTTGGACACTATGTTGAGCTTTCTCCCCTCTACCAAAGTAGCTATTCCATTAGAAACAAATGCAAAGACAATGAAAGGGATTTAGCTGTATAATGTAATTAGGGGAAAACTTAACACCAATTTATTACTTTGTTCCCTTTCTCAATGTGCTAAAAGATTCTAAGAGCAGGTGTGCCCCCCAAGGATGGCTAAAGGAACCAACACTAATGCTGTGGGACAACTATTGCAGAGAGGAGAAAGAATTAGGAAAAAATAAGAACAATCAATTCTTATACTATTAAATACAGCTAAGTACTTCCAGACATACAGAACACTTGGTGCTTAATGGAGGAACAGAAAACACATGATACATGGAGGATAAATAAGATATTTGATGTATAATATTGACCAACTGCATAAATCATATCAGTTTCCCCTTTTCCAAGGCATTCACAGGCCATACCGCATCACTAATCAACTACTTGATACAAAATGTTGGTGTCATTACCAACAGGCTAAACCTTTAGGACCTGGTTTTTTTTTAAAACCAAAATGAAACAAAAGATAGTAATGATACAAAATTTTTTAAAAATAGGAAATTAACACTAGCTAATATATTGCATATCACTATCTTAGAAGTAGTTGTTCAGATTATAAGATTTAGGCATAAAAATGATCAAACAATCAAACAATGAAAGCACAAACTCTTCTTTTTGATGAACTTAGAGATTAGTAGTATAGTTACCTATCTTGTGTATGTATGTATGTATATACACACACACACACACACACACACACACACACACATATATGTATACCCATATACATATAAATTTTTCCCTTTCTCCTTTTTTCTATTTCCCTATCACAGTTATTCTTTTCCTTTAAGCATTTTCTTTCCCTTTCATTTTCACAATATAGATTGTATATTTGGGATTTGATTATCTTTTGGATTTTTTTATACTAGGGAGACAACACAATATTTGTACATGTCAGTTTGATTTACTTCACTTATGAGTATGGTCTCTCCATTTTCTGAGATCTTTTTTCATTTTTTTCTTTTGTACCGGGGATTGAATTCATGACCTTTCACTTGCCAGGCAGGGCCTTAGGCCACTGAGCTAAATCCCCAGCCCACGAGTATGGTCTGAAGTTGCATCTATTTATCTCTAAAAGCCTCAAGTTTATCCTTTTTTATAGCTGAGTAATACTCCATTGTATAAAAAAGACATCTTTTTTTTTTTTTTGAAGGTAGTAGAAATACAACAGAACAAGACAGAACAAAGCCAATTGAGATAGTGCAGTGAATTTGGTACAGAACCCCACAGCAGGTAACCGGGATAACAGTAATGGGTACCATAGTATATCTCATTATCTTCACAATAGTTGTCTAGTCAATTAAGTATAGCAAAATCAAACCAAACACAGAAAATTATAAAATCAATCGAAAGAGAATATTGAATAGAGTAAAGCAATTAATCATAATGAAAACAAAACTGAAAACAACACTTGCCTTCAAAAAGAAGAGAGGAGACCCCCCATATTTGCTATGTTGCAAATTATAGTCATCCTGCCAAGAGATGCTCAGACCTCTGTCCCCAGTTGCTAATGGGGGGTGGGGGGGTGTTGATTCCAAACCCACGCACTGGTAGGCTAAAGAGATACTACTGGGTCTCCTCCTGGCTCATGCCAGAGGAAGGTGCTTACCAAGAGGGCGGGGAAATTGCTTCTTTGTGCAGGCTCCTGGGTTCCACCATGGCCATGGCCAGATCTCGGGGTCCATTCTCTCAAGACAATATCTTTTTTTACCTATTCTGCAGTTAATGGGCATTTTGGTTGTTTCCAAGATTTAGCTATTACAAATTGTGCTGCTATAAACAGGGGTGCACATATATCACTGTGGCATGATGTTATTAATTCTTCTGGGAAAATACCCAAGAAGGGGCATAGCTGGATTGAATGAGACCTATAATCCTAGTTTTTTGAGGAATCTCCATACTGATTTCCACAATGTAAACTTTTAGGACTCTGAAAAAAGAAAATACAGGTTCTCTGATTTCCACTCATCATTCTTTAAGTAAATTATCTCTACAATGACAAGATGTTTGGTTGGGACTTTGATATGAGCCAAAAGAAGTGGTTTGGCCATAAATGGTATGTATTTTTTTTTAACATTTGCATGAGAGAGACAGTGAAAGCACACAGAAAAGGCCCTCTGAACATTACAAGCTGGCCTCTCCTGCCTTCCCAGTCACCCCAAACCACTCACCGCTTCCTCCTGACCACACTTTCACGCCTCATCACCTCTACTCATGTTCATTTCTGCCTGTCATCCTTTACCACAGCTGGTCATCTTCAAGTCCAATTCAAATGTCACAGTTCTGGAATGACAGCTGCCCCAACTGGCAGAATTATTGTTCCTTTCTTTGTTCCCAATATAGTTTACTGCATGGCAGGGACTTTTCTGCCCACTCTTGACTAGACTAGGAGATGTTAATGGCCAGGTCATTGTTCTTCTCTTTGCAGGCCGAGCATAACATATCACACCAATAGCTCTAAGAGACTAGATGCCAGTCACCTGAAGATCTTATGCCCTCATCCCTCAAATGACAAAAATGGAACACCTGACAGGCTATCAGGGTGTGTGCCATGTGTCAACAAGGCTTTAGTATTACTACAACCGACAGAAACAGGAAGAACACAGAAAAAAAAGGATCATTTTTTTAAGGTCTTCTAATAGTGCTTGGTTCTACTTTCTTCCCTTCCCAGGAATTTCCCCATATAATAAAAGCAGTTCTGTTCAGACTTGGCTGGCCACATATTTCCGACAGTTTTGTTTTCTTCTAGATCTGAGTGCTTGGAAAAAATACCATAATTTCCTTAAGGGCCTCATTATACTGCAGGATGATTAGTACTGAGGAAATATCAGCCCTAAAATGAGCCTAGCCAATCAATCCAGTTGTTTGTTTGATACCCTTAATAGTTTGTCAGCATTTGTTATCAAGGCATGTGTCATTTTAGAACTTTTTAGACAGTTCTAGATGTTCCCTACAGTTTCCTTACTTGCTTTAGGATCTGTAGCATGTGCTTCCAGGAACCCAACCTAAGAAAAGTATAAAACTAAACTAACTTGATACAGGTTAGGGAAGGCAGGCCAAAGAGATGCCTCAACTTCTGATGTAGAAAATATTCCTTGCGCATCAAAACTCTGTCACGGTATATCTGTGATGAACAACTTTTCTGTGTCAGCATCATAGCAGGCTTCATAGACGTGTGAAGTAAAGTGAGTTGTATGAAATCTCTGGGAATTAGTGTGTTTTACATGTTCTAAAACAGATTGGATTTCAAGAGCTATTTCCAGCTTCCACAGTATTAAATTTCCTTTTATTCTTTCCAGTACCATATTTCCAATAAGTTCAAAAAAAATTATACCCAGAAAAGTATACTTTGCTATCTTAATGAAGTCTTCCAATCCTTAAGAGATGTCATCACATTTTAATTCTCAAAAATATTAATTTTATTCCCTCAAAGAATCTTATGAAAATATTTTTATTTCCTGCCTGAGTTCCTTAGAAGCTAAGAGAAAAACTAGCTAATAAAAGATAATTCCAGTATTACCCTAAACAATACATATTGGAATATGGAAATAATTAAGATCCAGAGGAAAAAATCAAGTCCTCAGAGCAAAAGCTCTCTAAATAAGAAGTATTGTGCAGGGGCTCTCATTTGACTAACATACACTCAACACTATTCAAGGTGTATTTGGTTTTAAATCAAGTAGGTAGGTAAAAAAAAAAAAAAGTTTCTGCAAGTGGTAAATTAATAAATGAGGATTCACTTCATACAAATAACTCATAGATTTCATTAAAATAGCATACCTTATAAAATAATAATTTTGGTTTATATTGCAGAAAAATGATTTATCACTTGGTAAGGAATATCTAATTAGAAAATCATACAGTCACTCATCTAGGAAGTGAAACCTGGACACATGAGGCAGAAAGAAAAGGGATGCAGGTGAAGAGAAGAGGAAAAGGTTCATTTTAGGTCATGTTGTATTAGAAGTGCCAAGGGACATTAGGGAAGGACACCCAAGGAACAGCTACTTTATGGGTGTGCAGCCCAGAAGAGCGGTTTGGTCAAAGGATGTGCAGACTGCGGGAGGCAGCTGAGGCCATGGAGTGGGCATGAGGCCAGAGCATGCAAGGAAACAAGTGAAAGAATGGGTCCAGGACTACCTGTAATGATGGTTAAGAGGCAGACAAAGACAGAGTAAAAGTCCTACTGGGGAGGAGAAATGGGTAAAGAGCCCTTCATGAGAACAATGAATGCTTTATTCTGAGCCAGTGCTTGTGTTATTCCTTCTTCTGACAACAGGAGTTCTAACTGTTCTTCCCAGGACAGGCCAAGGGGAATTTCATCAGCACAGATGAAAGTGAGCACAAGGTACCCACAAGATCTGGGTGAGGTGGGGCCAGAGTGCTCACTAGATAGGAATGACTTTCCATTTGTGGCAGACACAACCAAGAAGGCACATGAGAACATCCAGCTGTGGTCTCTGACAATGAGCTTCCCCCTATATGTAGTATAATTTTGTATAAAATTAACAGTTACTGAGCAGATACTACATATGAACTTATACATTCTAATAAATCTTTCTAGGAAAATGAGATAAGCTCGTAACTGTCACAATTATCCCTATAATAAATGACAATTATGCCTGAATGGGATGCCATAAACAAACAATGCACAAAAGGCAAACTACAAAGAGCTACTTAATTTATGAAAAACATTCAATTTTATTAATAATAAAAACACTAAAGTTCCTCAGAGGATTAAAGGAAGAAGAATGCAACCCAGAAGGAACACAAAGAAAAGGGAGAAGTTAATGGCAGTTGTCTTCTGCATTCTCCACTACCCCTAACTCCTTATGAACTGTAACCTAACGGGTCTGCAAATGATGGGCTGTGGGCCAAACATAGCCATTTCTGTAAATAAAGATTGGCCGATTGATTGATTGAAGGATTCAGAATAGAAAAAAGTAACAATATAAAGTCAAAATAATGTACAAAAAGAAATACTCTTGGAAACTTAGCCATCAGATTAATAGTGGTGACTCTTAAAATGACAGATTTTCTTCCCTGCATGCTTATACTTTTCCATATGAATGCAGGTGTTTTGACTGAGGAGGGGACACATATACTGTTACACATCGGTAGCGATTCTAATCCAGTCACGATAGTAAGTATGTGAGGGCTGCTACGTGGCTTCAGAAGGGTACCAACATTGAGCAACCCTAAGAAAGATTAAAGTGTAACTCTTGGACAGGTGAAAAATCATTCTCTCTTTGAGTTGTGTAGATGAGCTAAATACACAAACATATAACACAGAATATCACAACACCTAAGAAAAGGGGTTTGGCACAGTGACATTCTCTGTAATCCCCCTCTCACCAAAACTCCTGCCAGTGTCTAGATGGATAAATTTAAATGTACCTGATGTAAGGATAAGTGGCCCAACTGATGTCCTTGATCTTGAATAATGATTAGGAGTCAATGAAAGCACTTGATCACCATTGTATCTGAGTTTTGCCAAGCCACAGTCACTCCATAAATGTCAAGAGGAAAATGGACTGGATTTTCACTGCACTGGGGTGCAGTCTGAAAAGGAGCAAGGAATGAGAAATGTGGTGAAGCAACAAGAGGGAGGAAGCTCATTCAGAGTCACACTAGGCTTCTCACAAGGATGAAGGAGATGACCTGAGCCATGATGACTTGGCTATGTGCAGAGAACAGTATGTACCAAATCAGATCAATTTCCAAGTGCATCTGAGCTTAGGGAAGCAGTCTTGAGAGTTCTGTAAGACTGTTCTCAGATGGTACCAGAAGGAGCAGAGAGACTTGAGGGGACCGTACATATAGGTTGCCTGGCACCCTTGCCCTGGAATGCATGGTGAATGGCCAGGCTGAAGGATGCTGGTGCTGGGAGTAACTGAAAGGGCAGAACCACTATTGGTTCTGCCCACCTTGAGAACACAAGGAGTTCCAGAAAGATTATAAAATATAATTGTGGTGACTTCACTAATCCAAAAGGGAAAACAGATTAATAAATATTTAATTCAGAAAAAGGCAGTTTCAGGAGAAGATAATTAGGATGTCATGCCAAAGTTTTAAGGAGCAGATAAAGCATGTATTTATGAAGTAGGATCTAGGAACTTTGAAGGTATATTATTGCCTTCTTTAGTGACAAGAAGGGATTGCTGCAATTTGGCATGGAAAAAAAACCTAAAGAATACTAAATAAAATGTGTATAGCTCTTACAATGGCAACAGGTTTCATAAAAAAGCATACGTACATTTTATAATAATGATGAAAGGATAGGTTCACACCAGCTAATGTATATTCATTTGGCTGAGTTTGGTTAATCTTCCTTTCAAGGATCAATTTAAAAAGCAGAATATTAATGTAAAAAGCTCTCTACGTGAGGACCATGAGACTTTCTCCATGTAGATAGAATGACAACGTAACCAAATCTCCTGGAGGTTTTACAGAGAGCCTTCTTCAGACTTTAGCATCTGAACACAATACCACTATACCTTCACTGATAGGAGATAGAGAATGGCCCTGTGAACACATCCTATCAAATGGAAAGTTAGAATTCTCTGTGCAACAATCCATCAGAGGGAAGACAAAAGCCACAAAAATGTGGGCACTCATCACTGCACCAAGAAGAGCTACTTTCAATGAAGGGTGAATATCCTCTTAACCAGCTTCTCCTCCTCTCTCCAGAGTAGGTAACTGCTTCTTTTCTCAAAAGAACTGGAGCCATGACATGAGAAGTCTTCTAACATCTATTCCTTGCACTTGAAGCTCCCTGTGGCAACCCACCCACCACATGCTGCATCCCTGCCCCTAAGCTAACCTCACAGGCCCCTGCCTCCCTGGGACTGTACTTCCTCAGTCAACTGCAGCCCTGTCCATCCTACTCTCCCATGTCTCCCCCTTGGCCCCAATGTTTCTTGCCACAGATGTGTTCCTCCCTTGTCTCTTGGTCTTTGATCAATCTGGATTTGGTGCAAATTGATATTCTTATTGTCAATCCAGCCACATAAAAGACATGCCCATGATCCTTACCTAGAAAGCTTAGTGTTCAATTTCATTTCTCTGCCTAAGAGAATCTTCATAGCTTTCCAAATTATAAGTGGTCATACTCTCAAAACTTCATTATAAATTGAAAGTTATATTTAAGTCCATATTTACTCCTCTACTTGCCCAACTATAAATGAAAATATATCAGGTACTTTGCTGGTTGCCCTGCAATGTATTGACATAGAATTCTCTTCAAAAAGTCACAGAACCAGCTCTGCAATCTAACCATCACTTATTCAACATCCATTCAACCGATACCCATTGAGCACCCGAGTCAGACACTACACTGGGCCCTATGGATACACCAGAAAGTTCAGACCTGAACACATGAAGTCTACAGACTGTCAAGGGAAGCAACTTGCCATAGAATGCAAATATCTCTATAGGCTGAAGCCCAGGTCTCTACTATAGCTATGATTTCTTATCAGAAGAAAGACAGGTTGCCAATACACAGGTAACAAAAATAAAAGAAATAACTGCATGCACTTTAATTCTTTAATATCTTTTAACAACTCTGACTTGCTTTCATTGCAACTTGAAAATCACTATCTCTATCATTTTCCTATCAAGAGACCATATATCTAATCCAATTTACTTTTAGTAAAGCAAGAGATTAATTACTTTGATTACTTCTTTAATTCTATTAAGTGCTTCTGATTAATTCTAATAAGCTCTCTGATTAATTACTTCTTCACTTCTAATAAATGCTTCCAAGTTGGTGGTATTAAATGAATTCTATTTTGTGACACTGCAAGTTAAAAACATTGATATAACTGTAAAAGTAAAAGCTCCATTTCTTTAGTTAATGATTCTCCATAAAATTTAAGAGTGGTTCTTATTTAACTTGCACATATTAATTCCTGAACACAGCTGGCAACTCTGGCAGGTAGACTTACACATCTGTTCAGTCAGGAGTGAGAAGATGGCAATATGTTCCCCACAGCACGGCCTAAAAGAGTGCAGGTATACACTGTAGATCAAGTGCTATTTACAACAGAAGAGTCAAATAAGCAAAGTGCCTGCTGTTCACTGGCACAACACAGGACAGAACCAGAGAGGCTAGGTAACCTCAGTACCATTACCTTGGAAGGACACAGCCAGAATACAAACCCAGACTAATAAGATGCTGAATTAAACACCCACTGCCAAGCTGACCTCATCTGCACCATCTCTGCATGTTTCTTTCCTGCACTTGTGACAAGCATCTAGCCAGCAACCATCCCACTGGGAGTATGTCTCCATATCACCTACCTGTACCACTATGTTAGAGCACTGATTTCCTTTGGGCATGTAAGTCATTCTCTCCCTAGATAACAGCTCCTAAACTGACTTGGCAGAGTATGGCAAAATGTGACCCAGGGCATGATCTTGCATGAAATGCCAAAGGCAACCATCATCAGGGAAGCAAATGACAAGTGTTCAGAGCATGTCCTGCAAGATAGCTGTAAGGTAGAAGGCTAAGAGTACTCTATGCTCTCTACTTTTCTAGGGTACTGAGACAAAGGACCACAAGGAAATCAAAATTGAGCCAGACTGTGTCACTTCAGGCTTAGGGAACATATCTGTTAACTTTTGCTTTCCAATTTTGACTTTTTAAAAAAAAATGGTCCTGGAGATTAAACTCAGGGTTTTCATATTGAGCTGCATGCCTGGCCCTTTATTTGTTTGTTTACTTATTTAGAGATAGGATTTCACCAGACTGGGCTTGAACTTGAGATCATGTGGCCTCAGCCTTCCAGAGTGCTGAGATTACAGGACTACACCACCATGCCCAGCTCCAGCTCCAGCTCCGAACATTTCTTAAAAATTCCTCAAACTTGTTAATTGGTAGACCTTGATCAAATCTCCTGAACGAAAGAAACCCACTTTGTAATCTTCACAAACTACTGTAGAAAACAACATTTTACCTAATAAATTAGAAACTATTCATTTCTTTTGAAGGACCTCCTAGAGAAGTACTATCTGATGAAAGTATCACTGTGAGTCCCATATATTATTTAAAATTTCTAGTAGCAACCCTTAAAAAGTAAAAAAAAGCTAGGTATGATAGTGCATGCATATAATTCTAGCCACTCAGAAGGCTCAGGAAGGAAGATCAAAGTCTGAGCCTGGTAATGTAGCCAAACTCTTACAAAACAGAATTTTAAAAGGGCTGAGGATAGAGCTTAATGGGTAGAGTACTTGCCTAGGATGATGAAGGTCTAGATACAACCCCGAAAATCATAAAGAGGGCAAAAACAAAGTAATTTTGATATATCTTATCTAGCTCAAAATACTGAAAATATGATAACTTTGACATGATATTTACATAAATTATTACATAATTTATATTCTTTTTTTTCTATTATTAGCACTTTAAGACTAGCTGTGTATCTGGCATGTGAAGTACATTATAATGCCAGCACATTCTCATTGGAAATAATTCATCTGGCTTAACCACTGTAAAATTTACTGTTGAAAATGTACATATGCAGTTGGGTGTGGTGTCTTACACCTGTAATCCTAGCACTCAAGAGGCTGAGGCAAGAGGATCGTTGCAAGTTCAAGACCAGCCTGGGCTACAAAATGAGCCCAAGGCTAGCCTGAACTACATAGGGAGACCCTGTGTCAAAAAAAAAAAAGGAAAAAGAAAAAAAGTACATATGCATGCTCACATTGTTCAAGATATACTTATAAGTTTTCCAATAAGTGAACTGTCAATTTTACATTCTTAATTAAGTAAAACTTTAGTGTATCAACAGCCCTCCCCGTCTTCTAGCAGATCTCAGAATACTTTTTTCAGACATATCACTATAATAAATCCCTTATTTTCAAAATATGAAAAAGGTATGTATTTTTTCTTAAAAATCTTTATTACTAGAAAATCAGCTTCTCCCACACCAACTAAATAAATATGGAACAGATATTTCAATACTATCGGCTTGATAAAGTACCACTGATTGGTCTGCTTAGGACAGCACCTACCTCAGGTCAGGCCTAGCTTTCCCATGAGAAGGAACTCTGCTCAACTTCATACCTCATAAGTATTTACAGTCCCCATTAAAGAAAAAGACCAGTCTTCAACAGCACTATTGATAGAATAACTTAACAACACTTGAGAAGTCAGTAACCCAAAATGTAACATGAAAACAAATTTTCCTTCTCCCTAAACCTGTAACCCCAAAAGATAACCTTTCTACAGATCAGACAGTATCTGTGCAATACTCTGTATACATCCCTGATGTATGGCAGATATTCCCCAATAGATAGTAAGTTTGTCCAAAATTCACACCACACCTTGGCTCCTTGGTCTGAGCTCATCCCTGAGTTTACAACAAAGCCATGGAGGACTTGGCCAAACAGGCCTCTCTTTTTGAGAAGCAAAACAGGCCTCTCTTTTTGAGAAGCAAACAGGCCTCTCTTTTTGACAAGATCACAGTATTTGGGGACAATTGCAATATTTAACTGCCCATTGCCTTTACTGGCTTAAATGCATACTGTAGGTGATTACTCAGCCCCTATTACTAATATTTTCCAAAAGTGAGCTTTATTAATGAAAATCTAATCAGTTCATTATAAATCACCTAGTAATAGTTAACTGTTTCCAACTCTTATTTTGGCGATCCTTTTGCATGGGCTATCATCAAGTAATAAAACTGGGTAATTTGAATTGGCCATTTCTACTTCCTCTTTCTGAAAGAAACGATAACAAACAGTGAAATGGTCCACAAACAAGCTCTAAAGGAAAGACAACTTCAAGTCTGCTGCATTATACAGAGCTCTGAAATTTGTTTGTAAATGTGAACAGAAAAAAATCATGTCAGTACCAAAGCACAGAAATGACAGCATTAACTCCAACACCATGTACAAAGCTTCACCGAATACTTTAAAAGAGAGAAAGATGTTCATCCAAAAAGTGTTTGCAGCTGGAAAGACAAGTATCTACCATGCAGGTCCAAAGTCTGAAATGCTGTGCCTTTCTCAAGAAGTTGGCCCCCACACAGAAGATGTCCCCAAACAATCCAACAGTAAGGGCATCTAATTTCACTTACCTATTTCTATCTGCAGGGATCCTGGGAAATCTCATTGAACAACTTCAGAAAATGCTACCTGGAGGAGCAAATTGAACAAAAGTTTAGCTAAAAAAAAAAAGACAACTTACCATGCATTTTTATGTCTCATTAAAATATGTAATGTTTCTTCAAATACTGGACCCCAGACCAACAGTTTAATTTGCATTAGAACATAGTAAGAACATTCCTTCCTGGAAAGACTGATACCAGAGATCCAAATTGCTGATAAGCTGAATGAGGGAGGGTGAGAGGGAGAGGGAGAGGGGGGGGGAGAGGGGGAGGGGGGGGGGGAGGGGGGGGGGGGGGGGGGGGGGGGGGGGGGGGGGGGGGGGGGGGGGGGGGGGGGAGACGGAGAGGGAGAGGGAGAGAGAGAGAGGGAGAGACAGAGACAGACAGACACAGACATATCCCCAAGGAATGTGGAGCCCATGATGCACCATAAATATATCTTTTCCTTTCCTCTCACAAAGGGATCAACTGGAAAATATGTGTCCATGACACCATGTTATGAGCAACCATAAAAGACTCAATCCAGGAATAAATTAATGAATTAAGTATGAACTTATGAATAGGGAGACTATCCTAGAGGCACTTTGTATCTTTTTCAGTTACTTTGTTAACTTATTTAAAGCTGACAAAAATATCAAGACCTGAAGAAATGGAAAAATGGTCGCTAAGACTACAATAGTAAAAAATGGAGAAGAATTTATTTAATGATTTGTTTATTCAAAAATATAGTATATGTTTTGGTGGTTTCAAAGTCTTTTAGGTAACCTTTAGAAATGACAAACCTATTAGTACATTCATAAAACAGAGAACCCTGAAATAGCTTTGAAATATTACATGTAAATGGAATAAATTTCTAGTATAAAGTATTACAATTACCATTTATTGAAAATATAGTATGCATTTTGGACTGTTTGAAGTGTTATAATCTTGTCAGACAAGTACTATCTCCATTAACAGATGAAAAAATAGACATTAAATAAGGTCAAGAATATTCCCCAAACTATACAGATCCAGGGTTACTGAAAATAGTATCATTTTCACCCTGCCATGGAGAAAGCACGCCTCACACTCTACAGAGTATACTCATCTCCTGAAATAGAAACCTGACACTTTCTCTACCAAAAAAAAAAAAAAATCATCTAGCAGGTATCCTTAGCTATTTCTTTTGCATATGTCAAAATAACTTCTTCATTTCAAAATAATTAGGCTAGCAATATACTTAGGATTATAATATTGTATAGGGGCAAATACACAGAAATAAAGAGCTCAAGAAATATTAAAAATACTATTAGAAGTAAAGATGTAAGCTTAATTACATATAATATGGAGCAAACAGAAAGCATTAACAATCTCAATTACTGTAAGTAAATAGGAAAACGAAAAGATCTACATGTCCCTTTTCCATGTCAAAGTTGCAAGCTGGGACTGACAAATTTGTAAAAATGAACTACAAGTAACCACACTTAGAGCTAGTAAAGTACTTTAATGTCCAAATAGTTCTGAAAATCCAGTAGGTGGTCCAAAAGTTCCTCTGTCTAAAGAAATCATTCTAGATTAGAGATAAATATGAAGATAATAGTAATTAGCTTTCACATTATAAAAACAAACACCTAAAAGAATGTGACACTCATAAAGTCCTTTATTACAATAGCCTAGGGAAGCTATGATTTTTTTTTTCTTAAATGTTTCTTTGGAAGTTAATTTGGAAGTTAATTTAGCTACCTAAATTCTAAGGATTTCCTACAAATTTACCTCTTTAGAGAAGTGATGGGAAATCATAATCAGTTTTTTTTTTTTGTACTGGGGATCGAACTCATGACTTTGCCTTTGCCAGGCAGGCACTTACACTGTTGAGCCAAATCCCTGGTTCCCATGATCAGTATTTTTACCTGGATAGCCCTTCTGTGAAATGAACCACTAAGGTTATTACAAATGAATCTGATATAAACGGAATTTCTGATCAAAATTTCAAAATTACTCCTAAAAGCTAAATGAGTCACAGAAATGAATCTTAGCACTGTTCAAAATCAAAGTAACATTTAATTTTTTTCCTTTTTACATACAGTAAAAACAAAATTTTGAGCAAAGACAGATCCCAAGACCCTCAAAAGAATAGAGAAGGCACTGTAGTATACTGACTCCTACCTACAGTTTTCTGAGCTCACATGGATGATAAAAAGCATTCCCTAGAATAAATATAACACAAAACTGAGGAGCTTTTTTCTAACATAGTAACCATCAAAATGATCAGAAAGAATAAATAAGCTAATTCTGTTACTGGATTTTGTTGGTAAATAGAGTGTTAGTTTCATTCTTTAAAAAATGTTATTTCCAAAAAAATACTTAATATATAGTCAGACATAGAGCCTTCAAAAGCTCACAAAAGAGATAATTATTAGAATTAATTGTCAGGCACTGTTTTATATATTTCATAGAAATTAGCTCATTTACTTCTCACAAGAACCCTAAGAAGATACTACTGCTATCCTCATTTTAAAGATGAGAAAGCAGGTACAGAGATGTGTAAACAACTTTCTAAGAGTTACATGACTCACAACAATAGTACTGATATTCAAATTCATATATATCTTCATAGTTGATCCTAACACCTATAAATGCAGGCAAGGAAGAGAATTTTGATCTCATTTTAAATGTGAGGAAAAGTGTCATTCTAAGGAGTATAGACTGATTGCTTCAAAGTCACACTGCTAATCAGTACCAATGGTCAAGAACAGAACATCCAGGGTATCCAACTTTGAGAAAAATGGCTGCCTCTATATTTGCTTGGTTTGGGGTTAGAGCCTACAAATCCACATAGAGTGTGTGTAGTGTAGTTCATCACTGAGATAACACTTCAGGATCCTCCTGAGATGCAGCAACCACAAGTGCACCAAGTGTAGCCTAGACCAAGGCATTAACATACTTTGGTGTCATTTTTCCATCTTTTTACTTCGTGGTTGCTACACACACAAATTTATATAAAAACTACAAATACCTGTCTTCATTATTTGTCATTTTTTTACCTTCACTTTTGTATATTATTAGTTTGCTTGGTCATTTAAATTTTTATAGACCAATAAATGCAGGCATTGTCTGTTCCAGCAAGGATTCTAAATATAACTGAAAGCATCGTGTTCTTGCACATTATGGAGTTAAAAAGTTTTTACTATCCATTCGTCTCCATTTGAGTTACATATGCCTCCCTGCTTCCACTTACACAGGGCAAGAAGAGAAACAATAACTGCCTTTTGTGCCTAAGTGACACCCACATGACAAGTACCAGCACTCACTCACTGAACTGAACTACAGAAAACAGGATAAAGAGTTCTAAGACCCCTTTCTCAGTTACAAATTTCTCAGACCAGAAAAGCCCAGATCATTTTAAGCTACTCTGTAAAACTAGAACCAAGGAGTGAAAAGTTACAAGGATACAATTCAGTTTAATTAAAAAAAAAAAAAAGCTTTGTAATAAACTGAGTTGCCCCACCATAATGGATTCCTCTAAGGTGGGCTAAAAGGTTAGGGCTAGGGTTAGGGTTAGGTGCTCCTGATCACAGAACCAGACAAAGACAAATCTCAGTAGCTATCTCTGAATACAGAGCCCTTTCCTGAAACCTGAGACAACTCATTACACCCATTCAGGGCACTTTCCAGTTCATTTTTCTCATTTGGTCTACACTGTGAGTAGAAAGTAGGTAGCTAGGGTGAAGTGGAGACAGACATCATTTATTATTTCCAACTTGCAGACTAGGAATTTGAGAACTTAAACTGAATCTCATGATTAGTAAATGCAAGAAGTTGGACCTCACTCTAAGACTTCTAACTCCCAAAGCATTTCAGCTAGGTAATTCTTCAACATGCAAAACATGATGCTTTTGACCATTCTACCCATTATCCAGGGCAGGGGAAAGGATGGGCCCTAAAGCATGGAGATGAATACCAAAGGAGTTTAGCTAATGTCAAAACCTCTTAAGAGTTCCACTATTCTTACAAGCTACCCTTTCTACCTCATGAAGGGTTCATTATAATTTCAGTAGGAACATTCTTTAAGGCTCTGTTTACATGAGTCAGCTGAAGGAATAATTATCCAAATTCTACTTCTGTGCTTCGTTGATACCTCAAATGCTTAAGGTAGTGTACCCATATTTTAAGGGCAGCCAGCAGCAATATAATAAATACAATGAGCAGTGCCCTATTTCTACATCCAAAGTATGAATTCAAGATCAAGCAGGTAGTTATTTTTAAAAAAAAGTCACTGAAATATATTTTCTCACAATTAGTCAATACAGTCTTGTACTTGTGTCTGACAACAAAAGAAATGGGTCAATCATTGAAGGATTGCTGAAACCTGTAAGCTTTATCTAAGAAAGTCATGAAAGTGTCAAATTTCAAGAACTTGTCTACCAAGTACAAAAAGTGGCAGGCTGCCAAGGGCTGGACTGTGTTCCCTCATGTGACATGTTGGGAATTTGAACCTCTATACTGCCTGCCCTGCTGCTTAGCCACAATGGTGAATGACTCAATTTCAACTTTTCAAAGACCTCATGAACTGTAAGTCACATGCGGGTAACCATGAAAACTTCCTTTTACACTTAAGGATGAAAAAACTCCTTGATTCAAACATTACCACATCGACATTGGATCTGTGTACAACGTAAGCTTTAAATAAAGTATTTGGGTACAACAGTATAGCTTACCAGTGCGTGTGTTAGCAACAAGTCAGACTGAATTATGCTGCATTTTAACATGCAATGTTTGCACATCAAGACATTGCTGGTATTATTTACATAAACAGAGCTGGGACCATGTTCACTCACATAATTGTGACTCCTTTCCCATTATTTAGTAATTAATCCATAAAACTACAAGTGCTTTGAGAACAAAAATAATTCTAGCTTACTCTTCTATGTCCCTTGTACATAATATGGCAAAGGACAGCTCACATATGTTTACTTAATAAACAATGGATGATTGCATTAAAAACATTTCCTATCAGAAAAAGCAGGCTGTGGAAAAGACAGAAATACTAGATTAATAGGAGTGGAGAAAATCATGAAGCAATGACGACAGCAGGAATTCCAGGATGAAAAGATGAGAAGACAGACAGGAGGAGGCAGACATGAATCAGCAGCAAAGGAGCAGAAGGGTAACATGTTGCACAATGCAGGGGAACTCAAGGGGTATGTTTACAGAATACCAGTGTCTGTTCAGATCAGGCTCCGTGAACTCCTGCCTATGACAGTCTTACAGATGCTGGACAGGGTGATGGGAAAACGTGTATAATTCAGAGTTCTTTAAAAATCTGACAAACCTCCTCCAGATGACAATGACTTAACATTGTTGTCTTTTCTTCTAACTCTGAATATAGATAAATAGATATGTGGTCATTTGCAAGATAAAAACTACTGTGAATACTGTTGAGCACAAACAATATGTAAACCTCATCAAAGACCCCAACTACTTGTTCAAGAACAGGTGACCTAAGATGGACAGACTGGGCTGGGGATTTAGCTCAGTGGCTTAAGTGCCTGCTTTGTAAGCAGGCAGTCATGAGTTCAAGCCCCAGTTTAAAAAAAAAAAAAAAAAAAGATGGACAGACCTAGATTGCTACAGGTAAGTGGGTGTACATGCCCCTCCCCAGCAGGCCATGTCAAGCAAGTGAGCACAGTGAATACCCTGGATTGTAAATGCTGACAAGGCCTTTCTCTCTATCTCATATTTCTTAGCAGTATGCATTTCAAATTTAGATGTAAACTTTAAGTAAGAACAGACAAATGTTTCCAAAAAATATGCCAAGATTAAAACTAGAAACAAAGAACATTTACTCATTAAAACATTTTCTAAATAGGGTATTTAAGGACACAAACAGACCGAACCATCTAATTCAGCAAATAGAGACCTTGCTTCCATGCTGGGAGTCAATTATAAACTCCTTGAAGTCCAGAGATGAGACTATTCAACCAAGCAATGCTTCCCAAGAACAGTAATGTATCTCCAAGAGTTTCCAACTATCCAGCTGCTTATGTTATCAGCATGTTTGCCTGTGGAAGTCTGTCACCTTCTCACAGGAGAAGCTCACTGAAGGAGCTAGACCATCAAAGACAACTTAACTCATCATTTGTGAAAGGCCTGTCCTTTAACACTCTTTTGAAAACAAGGGAAAGAAAAAAAGAAATCAGGAATGCTAATGGTGAAATCGACAGTTTCAACTACTGACTTGCCTATTTGCCTTTCTCATTGTCTTACATATACACAGAAAAATCACTTGTCCATTACTCTGTTCACCTTCAGTCAAAAAATATCCATGGGGCACCTACTCCCTGCCAAGGATAAGAAAAACCAAGACAAACAAGGCATTGTGTGCTCCTCCCATGATTCTCCTTCAAGGCAGCAGGGCTCAGCAACCCTCTCCCTCCCTTGGCCTCTTTCACTTCCCTCTTATGGTGGCCATCATACAACACAATGCACAGGGGTCACTGCTCTCTCTTTCAAGAGTATTTGTATCTTAAGTTTTAGTTATGATCAAAATCTTTAAGTCTTTCTAAAATTCTGATATCAAATAAGCAGGTAGGCAGAGCCAAAGAAGGAGATCTGCAGTTACATAGTCCAAAGTGCAGAAACCCTGTGTTCTCTAAGTGTCAGGGCAGCTTCTGAATGAATCAGTAAGAATAAAGTCACTTCCAACACTAATTGCATCAAGACTGTGAATCAGCTTTTATACTTTTCAGGAAAAACATTTTAAGAAATGTATTTTTTTAAAGTCTATATAGTAACAAAGCAAAAAGAACCTTTCACAAAATATTTTTAAATTTTTTAAAAAGACAAAATATAACATAGAACACATAAAAGAAAAACAAAAAGCAAAAGACACAAATAAACAACAAAAAACCTAAAACAATAACAATATAGGCTTTCAAAACAAGATGATAGGAATTTAACAATGGTTGTTATACTGCATACTGTTATTCAAGAGTTGCTTAAATTACCAGATATAGACACACAAAACTGATTTAATTCTATCAGTGTTAACTGTTCTTTTCCAAGAATAGAATTAGTAGTATAGTCATCTTAGGTATCTTGTGTGTATACACACACACACACACACACACACACACACACACAAATTTTTTTTCCTTTTCCGTTTTCTCTTTTTCCCTTATCCCACCTATTTTTCTGCTATCCTACTTATTTTTCCCTTTGAGTAGTTTCTTACCCTTTCAAAATATTTATTATAGATTTTGGATCTTATTTACATTTCACTTGCTTAGAGAGATATATGATATTCACATATGTGAGTTTGATTTATTTCACTTATGAATATGGTCTCAAATCATGGCCATTCACTTATAAAAACCTCGATGCAATCCTTCTTTATAGTTGAGTAGTACTCCGTTATATAAAAATACCATATCTTTTTTATACATTTCTCAGTTGATGGGTATTTGCATTGTTTCCAATATTTGGCTATTACAAATTGTGCTGCTATAAACATGCGTGCACATATATCACTGTGGTATGACGTTGTCAAGTCTGGGAAAATGCTCAAAAGGGGGATAACTGGGTCAAATGAGACCACTAGTCGTAATTTTGAGGAATCTCCACACTGATTTCCACAATGGTTGCATCAGTCTACACTCCCAACAACAGCGGAGGATTCCTTTTTCCCCCAAGGCCATCCAGCGTTTCTTATGAGTTGATTTCTTGATCTTGGCCATTCTTACTGGAGTAAGATGGAATCTCAGCGTTGTCTTTATTTGCATTTCTCAAATGGCCAATGACGCTAAACATTTTTTCATATATTTTCCATCCGTTTTTGTTCATCTGAGAAGTATATATTCATCTCAGATGCCGATTTTTGTATTGGGTCTTTGAATTTTGGGGGCTTCATTTTTTTTTAATTCTTTGTATGTTCTAGATAGCAGTCCTTAGTCTGAAGGACTGTTGGCTAATATTTTTTCCCAATTCATGGTTTTCTTTTCACTCTCTTGGAGATTTCTTTTGCCTGTAAAAGCTTTTTAATAAGACAAGATCCCAGTTGTTGATTCTGGGAAGTATTTTCAATGCAGCTTGATTTTGGATCATGAACTCTCTGCCTATCCTTATGTCTTCAAGATTTCTACTGACTTTGACTTCCAGAAGATTTAGTATTTCTGTTTTAATATTTAAATCTTTGATTGACTTTGACTTTAGTTTAGTGCATGATGATAGACACAGGTCTAGTTTTAGTTTTTGGTATATAGAAAGCCAGTTTTTCCAGCACCACTTTTAAAGAGGCTATCTTTCTTCCAGTGAGTAAGTTTGGTTCCTTTGTCAAAGATAACGTAGTTGAGTGTTTGTAGTTGTGGCTGTATTTTCTAATCTAGTCCATTGATTTTTAGGTCTGTTTTTATTCCAGTACCATGCTGATTTTATCACAGTAACTTTGTAATATAATTTCAAGTCAGGAATTGTGATGACTCCTGCCTTGCCTTTGTTGCCCTGAATTGCTTTTGGTATTCTAGGTCTTCTATGATTTCAGATAAATTTTAGGAATGATTTCTCTAGATCTGTGAGGTATACTAATGGTATAGTGGTTGGAATTGCATTAAATCTGTATAAGAATTTTGAGAGAATGGTCATTGTCACAATGCTTGTTTTTCCTATCCGTGAACATGGAATGTCTCTCCTTTTTCTGAAATCCTTTTCAATTTCTTTTTTCAGAGTACTGAAATTTTCAAAATACAGATATTTTACTTCCCTTGTTAGATTGATTCCTAAGTATGTCATTTTTTGAGGTGCTATTATATAAGGTGGGGTTTCCCTTATTTCTCTCTCTGTTGTTTGTGTACTGGAATGCAATTGATTTTTGAGTGTTGACTTTGTATACGGCTACATTCTTGAATTTTGTTATTATATCTAGAAGTCTTTCAATGGACTTTTAGGGGTCTTCTCTATACAGTATCATGTCATCTACAAATAATGATAATTTAATGTCTTCCTTTCCTATCCTTATTCCTTTTATTTCTTTTTCTTGTTTAATTGCTCTGGTTAATGTTTCCAGAACCTTACTGAATAGGAGTGGTGATAATGGACATCTTGTCTTGTTCCTGATTTTAGGTTGAAAGTTTTCAGTTTTTGTCCATTTAGTAAGATGCTGGCTGTTGGTTTATTATATATGGCTGTTATCAGTCTGAGACAGAAACCATCTATTCTGATGTTCTGCAGGATTTTTATCATGAATGAGTGTTGGATTTTGTCAAAAGCTTTTTCTGCATCTGTTGAGATGATCATGTGATTCTTGTCTTTGGCTCTGTTGATATGGTGCATTATGTTTATGAGCATATATTGAAGCATTCCTGCATTCCTGGGATGAATCCTACTTGATTGTGATGTATAATCTTCTTGATGATTTACTGCACATTCTGTTTGCCAGTATTTTATTGAGGATTTTTGCATGTATGTTCATTAGGGAGATTGGCTTATAGTTCTATTTTCTGGTTGGATCTTTCTCTGGTTTTGGTATTAGGGTAATACTTGCTTCCAGGAATGAGTTAGGGAGATTTGCTTCCTTTTCTAATTTACCTGAAGAGTTTAAGGACTGTTGGAATTAAGTCTTCCCTAAATTTCTTATAGATTTCAGCAGTGAATCCATCAGGACCTAGGCTTTTCTTTGTTGGTAAGGTTCTAATTACATTTTCAATTTCATTAACTGAAATTGGGTTATTCAGTAGTTTTACATTTTCTTCTTTAATTGACATGTTTTTAGGAATCTGTCCATTTCTTCTGTGTTATTGAATCTATGAGAGTTCGAAGTAAGTATTGATGATCTTCTGTATTTCCACAGGGTCTGTAGTGATTTCACCCTTTTCATTTCTTATTGCATGGATTTGAGTTTTTTCTTTCCTCTTTTTGATCAAGTTGACTAGGGTTTATAAATTTTATTTATTCTCTCAAAGAACCAACTTTTTGATTCATTAATTTTTTGTATTGCTTTCTTAGTCTCAATTGCATTAATTTCTGCTCTGATCTTTACAATTTCTTCTTTTCTTTGGGCATTGAGCTTGACTTGCTCTTTTTTTTCTAGAAGTTTGAGGTGTAGTATTAGGTTGTTTATTTATGTTCATTCCATTTTCCTGATGTGAGAATTTACTTTTATAAATTTCCCTGAGGACTGCTTTCATTGTATCTCACAGGTTCCGGTAAATTGTATTTATATTTTCACTCAATTGTAGATACTGTTTAATTTCTTCTTTAATTTCCTCTGTGACCCATTGGTTGTTTAGGAGAGTATTATTTAATTTCCATGTGTTTATGGAGTTCTTGTGGCTTCTTTTATATTAATTTTCAATTTTAATGTGCTGTGGTTAGATAATATGCATGGGACTATTTTAATTCCTTTGCATTTACTTAAGCATGCTCTGTGGGCAAGTATATGGTCTATTTCAGAGAATGACTCATATGCAGCTGAGAAGAATGTGTGTTCTGATGCTATTGGGTAGAACACTATGTACATACCTACTAGGTCCTGTTGTTCACAAGTTTGACTCCGTTCTGTTATTTTTTTTGCTGCTTTCTTGTCTGGTTTATCTGTCTCTTTTGACAATGGGGTGTTAAAGTCCCCTATCATAACTCTATTATTGCTTATTTGGTTTTTCATGTCTATTTGTCTTACATAATTGGGTGCTCCCATATTTGGCACATATACATTTATGACTGTAATCTTTTCCTCTTGAAGTTTTCCCTTAACAAGTATGTAGTGACCTGCTTTATCTCTTTTGATCATTCTTGGTTTGAAGTTCACATTGTCTGCAAACAGAACAGCTACCCCCACTTTTTTCTGTGTTCCTGTCACATGGAGTATTGTTTTTCATCCTTTGACTTTTAAAGTCTATGAATTTCCTTTTGAATTAAATGTGTTTCTTACATACAATATATTGTTGGATTTTGTTTTTTAATCCATTCTGTGAGTCTGTTTCTTTTGATTGGTGAGTTCAGGCCATTTACATTGATTGTTATAACTGATACATACTGACTTATCTTTGTCATGTTATTTTCTGTTGTTGATTCTCCACTTTTTCTCTCTGTTTAATAGTTTTCCTATTGATGGTTTCCTTCTGCTATTGTTCTTAGAATCATAGTCATCTTTACCTCTTTCTAGAGTATCTTTCAGTAGTTTTTGTTGTGTTGGTTTGGTGGTCATGAATTTCTTCAGTTGTTCTTTGTCATGGAAGTATCTTGTTTCTCCATCAATTTTGAAAGATATTTTGGCAGGACATATCAATCTGGGTTGGAGGTTGTTTTCTTTCAAGACTTGATATACTTCACTCTAAGCTCTTTTTGACTTAACGGTTTGTGTTGAAAAATCTGCCATGATTCTGATTGGTTTTCCTTCATAGATGACCTGTTTCTTTTCTGTGACTGCATTTATTATATTGTTCTTATGATGAATTTCTGGAATCTTAATTATTATAGGTCTGGGTGAAGATCTATTTTGGTTATGGTTACTTGGGGTTCTATATGCCTCATTTATCTGCATATCAGATTCTTTTCCCATGCTTGTAAATTTTTGTATTATTTCTGTATATAATCTTTTTATGTCATTTGTGTTGACTTCTGCTTTTTTCATTGACACCTACTAATCTTATATTGTTTGTCATTGCATCATTTGCAGCCATTGAATTGTTTCCTGATTCCTTTTTATTTTTCAGAGGTCTTTCCTTTCATGATCATTAACTTCCATCCTGTCTTCCAGGTCTGAGTCTATCTTCAGCTTCATTCAAGCATTTTTAGAAACTTTCAATGGAATTTTTAATTTCCTTAATATCTCTTTGAATCTGTTTCATGCATTCTAATTCTTTTATATATTGTTATTCAAGATTTTGATTATCTTATGTTCCTCTATTTTTTTTATCTACATCTACTTTAGATATACTTAACATTTCTTTCATAATGTTTATCAGTTCTTTTTTTACCTGGGAGACTATCTCTGATCTGATTTCCTCTATAGCTTCATAGAGTTGTTTCTTTACTTCAGTCACTATCATTTCAGAAAGTTCAGTTGTGCAATTTCCAATGTTTTCCATTTCAATGCCTCCTAGGTTTGTTCTCAGTGGGCTGGGGGTCTAAGATTACATCTTGCTCTTTTGTTTTTTCAATTTCTTCTGGACCTGTGCAGCTGGCCAGGCACCCTCCTGATGGATTGCACTGAGATGCTGGGCTGGACAGAGCTCGGATCCTCTGATACCTGCATGGCTAGCCAGGATGCACCCCTGAACTATGTCTCTGAGGTCTTGAGCTAGGATGGGTGGAGCTTGAAATCTCCAGGATCCATCTGCTAGGTTAGTCACTCCCAAATGGATGGTTCTGGGTCTCTGGGTTGGGCAGGGCTCAGTACCTCTGAGACCTGTGCAGCTGGCTTGGTGTTCCTCCAATGGATTATGCTGGATGATAGGCTGGACAGAGCTAGGATCCTCCATGGCCCATGTGTCTAGCTGGAGCATACCTCCAGAGTATGGCACTGGGCCCCTGTGCCTGGCTGAGTGGAGTTTGGATACACTAGGACCCATGCAGCTAGCCAGGATACAACCCTAGAGTATAGCACTGGGGCCTTGTGCCTGGCGGGGCAGAGTTCCAAACCTCCAGGACCTGTGAGACTAGCCAAGACCTCACAAAATATTTTTGTAAAGCTTATGACAGTGCTTTCACTCAGTAATGTTCAACATAGTTTATCAATAAGAATAAGTCCTTAAAACACCCTTGGCATTGGAGTACAGTAATGAGATCCATGTAACACAGTTGTATACTACAAGGAAAATGAAAGACCTGTTGACACACTATCACTATCCTCCTCGAAATATTTCCCCTCTTGCTTCAAATACACCCCATCATTCTTAATACTCTCTAAAGCAGCTACAGAAGTCCTTTTTCATGAGTGTCTTTATGAAGTGTGATAAGAAGGAAGACAACATGGTAGGTTGCTACTCACTCCTGAAACCTCCTGCAACTCTGCTCACTTCAATGGGAACATGCACATTACAGAGAAAACAAATTTAGCATTAAGGAATACAAATGAATACATTTGACAGAACCTATACCACTGAATACTGTATTTATAGACTTTCAGATCAAATGTGGAAGGGGAGGGTAAGCTTCTCTCAAAGAAAATAAAGGCATATACTAAAATCAAAATGTGTAATGCCAAGGCTGCACATGTGAAACAACAGAACTTCCTAGAAATGGCACATTTATCTCATCCCTTCTACAACCCAGGCCATGCTGCCCCCTTTATCTGGTAAAGCCATAGCATATCCTCCCATCCTTCCCTCAAGATAACCACATTTCTGCCCAGGGTCAGAAGCAAAGGCCAAGAATTGCTCTTTCTTTCAAATATGCAGGCCTCCTGGCCCGATCCCTTCTAGGCAGCACAATCAAGCAGAGTTCTTTTCCAAAATGTGTAGGTGCCTGCTCTTCCAGACAAAATGGCAGAGACTTCAGTAGCAGCTCTCAGACCATGAATCCTGCTGTGACTGTCTTTATGATTAGAAAACGACAAGAAACAAGGGAAACATGGGGAAAGGAAGGCACTGAAGAAGGCACCAGGGAGCAAGGAAGCTGAAAAACCCTGTAGTTATTTCTCCCATCTTTCCCTTCCCAAGCTCAACATCCAATGTGAGGGGGATGGAATTGTCCTGGAATACATCTGCCCCAGCCCATATGCACCCTCTCTTGACTGCTCCCATCATAATCTTGGCATTGTGCTCTCTTCCATTTGGGGCTGCTTTGACCCCAAATCTGATGCTATGTTCTCCAGATACCAGTTTTGAGAGCCCAGGGCATCTGCCTCTGTAACTGTTTTGCATGTTCCCTTCCTACTCCAGAGGATAGACTTTCCTCAAGACTTACTTGAAAACCAACTTCCACCGATCCTCCTTACAGCTCAGGCAGCTTTGTTGGATTCTCTGGGTACAGCTCTGTTATCCTTCCTCCTATCATATGATAATCAGAAGCTTGTGCACACTCTGGGCACAGCACTATCATACATGATCCAAATATATGGTGAATGCTTAAATTAATAAGTGAAAAGGACACACTACCACTCTCCTCCTCGAAATATTTCCCCTCTTGCTTCAAATACACTCACCCCATCATTCTTATTACTCTCTAAAGCAGCTATGGAAGTCCTCTTTCATGAGTGTCTTTATGAAGTGTGATAAAAATCACAATGAATGCTGCCATCCAAAGGAAAGGCAGACTCATAAAACATGGTGTGTCCTCATTTACTTTATTTACCAATGGGGGTAGGGATTTAGCTTACTACCACTCAGTGGCATGAGCGCCTGCCTTGCAAGTGCACAGTCGTGAGTTTGATCTCTGGTACCAAAAAAAAAGTCACTTTATTTACCGAATCTGGCACTATACAACTTCTGATTCTTCCCCTAAGTCAAAATGACTGTGAAAGGGAAATGTTTTAAATTGATTCAGAACATGGAACTAGTCACAACTAAACAAACTCATGAGAGAGGATTTCCAGAACTGCTCCAGAAAGTGGTGAGAATATGGGATAGGTGTGTTCGAAGTGAGGGAGAGTATTTTGAGGGGAATTCACAGTACTACGTCTTTTACTGTAATAATTTTAATGTTCACTGTACTTTTTGATCACACCATATATAATGAGTAATAACTTTGTGCTTATCTGACTTCCTGTGTTAAATTTATCGAGCCATGTGATAGTCAACATTAATTAACTGTGACTATAGTCATTATAAAAATAATCCTAACTCAATCCTTAACTGGGAAAAGCAGGACTCTGAAAACCACAAATAGTCACATGGCTTGTCTCTTTCCTTCAGTAAAGTGTCACTTCCTTCCCTGACCACCCCAACTGCCAGAGTAGCCATTTTCTGTGCCGTCAACCACTTTATCTTCCTCTTGGGCTCCGACCAGGGCCTGATGCCTTCCACACAGAGAGATTAGCTGACATCTAGATAGATAGATATAGATACTGATATTATTTTACAAGTCAGTATCTTGCCTATCTATTAGAGCAGGAAGTCTCATGTGTTTTGGCCTGTGCTATATAGATTCTTCCTATCTGGAATAGCATCTAAGAAAGAATCAAGCTTCAGTAAATACCAGTTGATAAATAAATACATACATAGGTAGATGATAATGTCTTGACCAAAGAGGAAAGCTTTATAAATTTAAGGTACCTGGTTGGGCTAGCACCCAGGGAGAACTCCAGAAGAAAACTGATCTGCAACATAGGAAAGAGTTTAGAGGGGGCAATTATCAACACACAAGAGTTGATAGAAACCATGGGTAATGGCAAGATTACTCCAGAAAATTATTTCAAGTAACAAAAAAGCTGGCTACTGAACAGTGAAAAATAATGGCATCTACCATGTAAGGATGTATGTATTAAAAGAAGTCAGTACATGTGAAATACCTGATCTATCTCTTCGAAGCTTAGCCATACAACTACACATTGTTTAGTAAATATGAAGAAAGACCATTTTTATTGCTAAATGATAATCATGTGGGCACATATGCCCAACACAGGAGGCTATATTTTTCTTTGGTAGTGCTCTGAAATTAATAGATACTTCAACATTATTCATTATTAACAGTGTGAAATAGAACTATTACTTTTTATCACCTAGAGGGAAAAAGAAAACAGTCAGAATTCAATTTTCCAGAATGCGATAAAGAAGGAAAACTTCATTCTTACAAGGTCCATGGACAAAACCTCCTACTATGGTGGGCACAAATGCTGTTTGCTGTTACAGATTCAAACTCAAATCTATGAGAACTTCCTGGGACATACTAAAAAGCTGTGGCAAATTTAGCATTGGTGCTAAACTCAGAGAACAAGTGAAACGTAAAGATCCAATTACAAGATAGAAAAAAATTACTGGTTGGAACCAACTATAGATTTAACTAAAAAATACCAAACCAAGTCAACTTTACGACATATACCCTGCCAAGAGTCAGTTGAGAAGGCTGAGGTCCAACGCTAAGACCACTGCCCATGGGACAGGAGTGGGGGCCTGTGGCAGAGCCTCTCCAGAACATCTCTTCCTGGAAATACCCCAGGGGTGCAATAGGTGGAGCCAAGGAAAAAGTGAGCACAGCGCTTCACCACGCACCACCATGTCTCTTCATTTATCTTTGTTTTTTCTATTAGAATTCCACTTAAAATTTTGAAGGAAAAAACTCAACAACAAAACAAACACTTTGGTAGCCACTGATTTAGAACAAATTAATTCTATGTAAAAAAAATCTCAATTTAAAAATTCTAATTTTTGTGTCTATTTTCACATTTGGCTCAAGAATGTTTGAAAGATGGTTCCAGTGGAAGTAGGTCAGTACAGAGACCCTAAGATAGATCAGCGTCAGAATTCTGCAATGTTTGAATTGTATGTAAGAGAAACAAAACACTTTTCTCATTAAAAAAAAAATCTGGATATATTTTTCTTCAGACTGCTTGCCTTTCCTACTTCTCACAGAAAAAACAAACAAACAAACAAACAACAACAACAAAAAACCCCCAAAGAAACCCAATTGCTCCCTGGCAAGGATGAAATCTTGCTGAGGTCTCACACATTAATTGTTGTTTATCTCAACAAACGGGAAACTCTCATGTTCAATAGTAAAAATCTATTCATACAGAATCATTGTCTAAGAGAAATACTACTTATTAATAGCTAACCACTTATTCCACTGTATGGTGGAATCATTATTTTTTTCCCCAAAATTCCTGTGCACTAGTCTTTCAAAGATGAAAGTTAAGTGTTTCAAATTTTAATTGCAATAAGATAGTTTTAAAGGAAGAAACCAGGGGCCAGGGATTTAACTCAGTGATACAGCGCCTATCTGGCAAGTGTGAGGTCCTGAGTTCAATTCCTAGAATCAATCAATCAATCAATAAATAAAAATAAAAAAATGAAAGAAGAAACTAGAATAACCAACAGAGAATGACAGAGTTAAAGCAGAAACAAATTTCTTGTTTAATGCCAGTCCTTCTCCCAGGAAGGGAGAGAGTGTTCACATCAAGAAATGTGAAGCATTATTGTAATTATCTCTGTTCTAACCTAAGGGAGGAAGTTTGCCTCTGTACTGAGAAGATCCTCTGACAATGGATACTTAGATTGTGGTTCAGAGGAAGTATTTCAGCTTTTTCTTTCAGCTGTTAAGGGTGTAGGTGGCCCACTGTCACCACTACCACCAATATACTAAGATGAAATGACCAAGCCCTCCTGTATCATGGCAAAGGCTCTGAGTGGTCCCAGGAGGAAAAGCTGAGTTCAGATGTCCTTTCATGCTCTCCTAACCCCTCCCTGCGACCCACAGGACACATGTGAGAGGCAATATGTCAGGGTAAAGAGTACAGTCTGGTCCCAGAGCTCCACCAAGCTAACTGGTCCATATGGCAGCTGAACCCTGACTTTGGCCTCACCATCTCTGTCCTTTGACAAAATGCATTAACTTACTGCAAACACTTGAACTATCACTCAATGTATTTCCCAACAAACAACAATAACAAAAGAGTGATGGGGCATAATTCTCTCCAGTAAAGAAATACTACTTTACTTATTAACAACTAACCACCTACCAGCAAATTCAGCTGCAATCAATGATAAACTACAACCTACAATTGTTTTAAATCCCTTTCTCCACAGGACTCCACGCTAGAGAGTTAAGAAGCCTCACTGAAACTTTTGGAAAACATTTGCTTCAGAGACAATTTGGCTGATGCATTGGTTTTGGTTCCTGAGCCTTCCCTGCAGAAACTAGAGGCCATGTGGGCTAGAATGGATGTTTCTTTCGGTCACCAGCATTCTGCTCTCAGTGTGTGCTCCTAGGTCCCCACATACCCCTCTGTGTAACTCAGAACCCCTGGCTGTTGGGGCAGAAAGGCCCACACAGACAATCTGGTGCATTCATATTCTCATAAAAGAGGGAAGAAAAAAAAGAGAGATAGCAAACAGAAATGAGGTGAGAAAAAAAATATTGGTGGCAGGACAGAAAAAGAAAAGCAGACACTCCCTCCTAGTCCTACAAACCAGGTTCCTTACAGGGTGTTCTGATGTGCCTTGGGGACCCCGGGCCAGAAGAGGGCTGAAAGGGGGACCCTTGGGGCAGTGGCTGTTGTTTCATATACAGCATTAGGATTAATCACAAGATTTCATTTGAAAGAGAGGGCTTGCTGTAAATAAATAAATCTCTTGAAAACTACCACATGGCAGAATGAACTTCAAATAAAAAGAAAGTTAAAAGAGAACAGGAACTGAAAACACAGGGTCTTATTTTAATGAATGTCTTTTTAAAAATGAAACAAGGGGGAAAAACAACACTAAAACACATGGTATAGCTTAAAATTCTCTCCTGTATTCTTCGTGTCCAGGAAAATAAAACAAACAAATAAAATAAGAAAAAAAAAGGGACAGTAACACATTTGAGTTTCTAGATCCTGGTGATAGTTTTCCATGCATATTGCATTGACTGAACAATTTCCAGAAACAGTGCCACAGTGAATATTTAACCTCCTAATCTGAATTCTAAGTTTTCGCTCTACAATATGGATGGAAGACATTAGAGTTCTCACAAACTATCTGCAAAAATAGATAGTCAGATAGTAAAAATCTAGTTCTACCTCTTGCTCTCCTGTCTACCAAGCACCTTTCACAACTTTCAATTTCTCCCACTTGTAATAAAGTATAGTCCTTTTTATAGTGCTCGCAGTCCTTGACTGGGTTCCTCTCTGGTCAGTAAAGAGAGGCAAGCCTGCTGGGCACTTGTGGGAGGTGGAAGAGATGGATGCAATTTTTAGAAGGAAAGGGGATGGCCCTGGGGACACTGGCAGTTCAGCAAGTCATCGAGAACTATGTTCGGCTGTGGTTTGGCATTTCACTAGAACTTTCCTTTGACTTTTTGGTTTATATCATTTGAGGCTGATACTGGAACCAAATAATTTTAAAAACTTGCTCCAGATAGTCTTAACTCGTTACAGTTATTGCTTTCTAATAACCAAACTAAACATTTTTGCAACTTTTAGACCAGTCAGCAAATTTGACTACTGATAATGCAATAGTTCCTTATAGAAAATGTTTCCATAAGCCAAAGTATGTTTTGTTTTGTTTTGTTTTGGTTTGGTTTGTGGTGCTGGGGATCAAACTCAGGGCTTTTCCCACTAAGCTACATCCCAGCCCTTTTATTTTGAGAGAGTCTTGCCAAGTTGCCTACTCTGAGCTTAGATTTGGGATCCTTCTGTCTTAGCCTCCAGGAGTGCTGGCGTTAAAGGCATCTGCTTATTACAGGCTTATGTTTGTTTGAGGTACAGTTTGGGAGGGAAGTCAAGTCAGCTCTGTCCAAGGCACGTGTCCCCTCAATGTCATCCTCTGAAAAGATTAAATGTCACTTTTTTAGATGACAACTTCTCTTACCTCCTCCTTTCTACTCTCTCTACTTTCTATTCTCTCCTAATTTCCACAAACAGCATTACTATACAATGCAAATGAGAGACACAGCTGTTTCCACACATGGGGAACTGAAAATATTTTAGGAGTCAAAGGATAATGTACAAAGGACTGATTTTCCTTATGCTCTAATGATATATGAACATTAACATGAGCTGTTTTAGAAACTTGGAACGCTGTAAAAGGACATTTTGGTCGGCCTCCAAGCTGACTTACTTAAATGACCTAATTTTTATGTTCTACTTTTGAAGGTCTCCAGGACAGAAATTCTACAATTTCCATTGGTAGCTTGACTTGTGGTTTAATTTCCTTCAGTGTCAAAGGGGACTATTTCTCTCAATTTTTTTTATGTTAAATAAGAGCTCAACTCTTATAAAAAGGAACCTAGACTTCCAGATGGAGTGGCCTGGAATAGTGTCAGAAGCCTTGTACCCAAAAGATTTCTGGAAGACATTTCCCAGAGAAACAGGCATTCATTAACCACTTGATCTCCTGGTAGAGGGAAGAAAAAGTTTCCTGAAACTAGCAACTGGAATAACACAAAAAATGAACAACCAACAAATAGGCTACAGATGCACTAAACCATAGCTCCATGGGAAATGTGCCGTGCTTCCTTGGGACAGGCCTGTGGTTCTCTCTAAGCCAAGCTTACAGAGGTCCACATTCACAGTTCAAGGGCTCAAGTTCAAGAAACAACTCCACAACATCTAGGAAAGATACTTATGTGCAATAAGGAAGTATTTCCTAGTCACTGGGAAAAATCTTTTACAAGTTTTCCACACAGTTGAAGTGAAAAAAAGAAATTTGAGGGTTAGGGTGTCCATTCCCTTTCTGATTTTTAAAGAGTTCCACAAGCAATATCATATTGAGCTTTCTTCATCTCTTTTTAAGGTGAACTTTACACCAACACTCCTTGAACAAGTCTTCTGGAGATTATGCCCTTAGCCTCCTGGAATTTTTCAATGAAATTCATAAGAGATGTTTACCCAGTGTCAAATGTTATCCTAACAAAAACTCTGCTTTTAATTCTCTGAACTCTTCTTTTTCTCTTTTCTTGTCATGTCCTCTGGGAAGCATGAGGCTGGACCTCAGCTGCAAAACACCAAGATAATTGCATTGTGATAGTTTCTTAAGAACTTGGACAGATACACAAGTACTGACTAATGCTTCATTTTCTGGCATAGTCATTTGCACTTCACCTGCTTAGAGGGTCAATTTGCCAGCACACTGTCACTCTGACAAAACAAGATGTTAATAACAAGAATAATAAAACCAGTATTATAGATTTTTCGGGGCAGGGGAGGGGGAGAGAGAAAACAGAACTACAACTTCATGGACAGGGAGAAAAGTGAGAGCCACTTTTGCCAATTAATTCTACATGAGATGGGGTCCAAGATCTAGGAAAAGGCCATTTGAGGAGATTTGGATCTGGACACCTACAATCAGGGTTCATTTGATAGTTTTCTTTTCTTGTAAGAGGGGAGATTCTGGTATAGAGGTTTTGGCAACTACACTTCAAACACTCATATATACCCATCTTTAGGAAGGATTTAAGCATGTATACACTCCAGTCGTATGTGTTCCAGAGACTTCTCATCTCAAGAGGGCCCCTGCTTGGGGACACGTGCTTTCCTCTAACAAGAGATCAAGGGACAAGATGAGTACATTGTCTTCCAGAAGTCATTTGTACAAGGTTTCTGACACCATCCCACTTCACTTCATCTGTAAGTTTGGATTCCCGATAGGAAGCCTGGTTCTAGTCTCCTGTCCTATAATAAACCAAAAGGATCGTTGTAATCCCTCAACAATACATACTACTTGTATAGAAACTACAGCGCAATGGCAAGGGAGGAAGTTCCTTCTCACCAAAAGCTGTGGTTCCAGTAGGCCCCTTAGGGAAGCACATTCAGTGTAACAGTGAAGATTAAGCTCATCTCAGTACAAAAAGGTAACTTAACTCCTCCACCTTTAGAAATCTGATTCTGCAAAAGAAAGAAAATGAAAATTGCTGTCAACCAGAGCAAAAGACCTTCCTGTGGCCTACATAATGACTCAGGTTTAGTGCTGTTGCTGTTTATTACAATCTAGCCCAGTGATGATTAAGCTTTTAGAGGCCAAATGCCCAAATTACAACCTAAAATCCACTTATTTATCACTAAGTGCCACACTGTGATTAAACCTGAATATCCAAAGCTTATCTAGTGGGATGACCTGGCTCATGTACCAATAGAGAGGGCTCTGTGTGCCTGCTGCAGCATGCATGCCACTGGTTCACCATCACTGATACAGCCATTTCCCTGCCTTGCAGCCAAACAGCAAAACCTGGGCCACAGCTGGAATCTTCTCAGATTCATTAATAAATCAGATAGAAAGATATATCCCATTGTAAGTGCTCAATTTACATTGTACTGTGGAAGAAGCAGACTGGTGGAAGTCCAAAAAAAGTTCACCTTAATATTACATGTACTATTTTCACTTATATTGTAGTTTGCTATATCTAATTAAGGCCTTTAATGAGATCATTAGGTCAAGAAAACTCAAGCAAGCCCCTGGAGTTGCCTCATATATGTGAATGACAAGCAAAATGCTTAAATAAATTAATAAATAAATGCAACTTATTATTTATATCTTCACCTAGCTCAATTAAGACTGGCTATGTTCACCAAGTATGGTGGCGCACACCTCTAATCCCAGCACTCAGGAGGCTGAGGAAGGAGGATTGTTGTGAGTTTGAGACCAGTTTGGGCTACAAAGGGAACTCAAGGCCACCCTGAACTGCATGGTGAGGCCCTGTCTCAAAAAGCCAACAAAACAAAACAAAACAAAACTGGCTATGTTCTTTCTCCTAGACTATTCTGCATAAACTAGAGCCCTAGAATTAAAATAAGGGAATTATTTTGTTTCTATTCCAAAGTTTCACTAGCTAAGGAGTAATGATTTTTTAAAAGGATTTTACTTAAGACTAAGGGATCTTTAATCTTAGTCCAGGTTGAAACCATCTGGCCTCAATGATGACTCTGGACTCTTGGCAAGCAGCTGATTAGAAGGACATTAAACATGGGGATGATATTTTAAAGATTTCATTAGGAAAGAGGAGAGTTGGCCAGTTTACTATTTTCATAAAATTTCAGCTAAAATAAAGTTATAATAGAAGCCTCCTATAATTTTTTCAGTTCCTCTACATGAGGTACATGAGGAAGAAAAGCCAACTAAGATACACAAGTTCTCAAAAAAGACCAAAAGGAACAGAGCAACAGCACAGCTGGAAAGTACCCCTGATCTACTACTATGAAAACAAGAGATGACTCTGACTTCAGCACAGCGGGTGCTCTTAGGGATCTGCCTCTACCTGTTCCTGGGAAATATGACAAGACGGACCCAAGTTAAGTGATGCACTTGATTCTGCTAGGAATAAAAGGGCTCATAATGTTTTGTTTTTGTTTTGGTACTGGGCACTGGGGATTGAACTCACAACCGTGTACTTGCAAGGCAGGTGCTTATGCCACTGAGCTAAATCTCTGGCCCCTAGGGCTCATCAATCTTTAAAGGGTGATTTAAAGGATTAGCTCTGAACCGTCAAGACTCTAAGTGCCACTGGCCTTCAGAAGGCAGGTAGTCACCACAAACCCTAGGTCCAGCTGCCTCCACTGTTTGAGGGGGTAGAAGAATAATGAAAGTCTGAACTGTGGCATAAATAGAAAACACATGATGAGAGAGGTTCGAAAGCTGTTAGTCATGGAAACTATACCCCAGGAAGCTATTATGGTGTTGCAGCATGGGAGGGTCAAGAGAGGGTGTTTAGCCTGGAAGCCAACCAGCCAGACATGAGTCACAGACAACAGAACCTTCTATAACTAAAACCTCAAGAGCACTGAAAATCTTAGGCGTAACAGAGAATCATCATCATCATCACCAGTGTCCTCCAACTCATCTCAATCATTGACTGACCACTTGCTGGGTACTAAGAAATTGACACATACCTCATGGAACATTCACACAATTTTATGAGATAGGCTATTAATTCCATTTTAGAGATGGAAACCAGAGTCTTAGGGCAGGATTGACACACAGCATGACCAAAGTCATACAGCTAACAAGTGGCAAAGGTTCTTCTCAAATTTTCTCCCTGTAGTCTAAAAGGCCAGGGAGCCTCAATTTAATATAGGAGAAGTGACAAGACTATTTTTTGATGCATAGTGTGTCACTTTCTCTAAAGGACTTGAGGGTGAGGGGCATCATCAAACTCAGATTCTTGAATTTAAATATCAGTTCTACCATTTGCAATTTGGGAACATAATCACAATATATTGCCTAGCACAGAGCCCAGCATTTCATTTTTTGGTCCCCTGGGTAAGCTACTCTAACCTCTAGAAGCACTTTTCTCATCTCCAACACAGAGATACTGTTATCATGATAAGGCACCCATACACACTTTCACATCACCCTTTGATTCCATGTTATCTCACTGTCAGAGCAATGCTATGGCTTCTCAGAAGCACTGTGTGGAATACAGGAACAACTTATTTCAGACATAGTAGCAGGACCCTGCAAACACTAGGTCATCACACAGGTGCTATACAACCACAGACATCCCATCCTCTGCTCCTTACCCTTCCCTTTGTTACAGTCATCACAGAAACCTAAACACTCTCAAGCAATGGAGTTTTCCACCAGTATTACCACATAGGGTGGTTTGGGTGTCCCAACAGTGGTCCCATGCAAAGTTGGCACATGCATTAAGCACACACACACACAGAGAGAGAGAGAGAGAGAGAGAGAAAGAGAGAGAGAGCGCACGCCATTATACTCACTCATAGAGCAGGCACACATATTAAATACTCACTCATAGAGCAGGCACACATATTAAAATAAACCACAGAAGAAACTTTCAAATTATATTAGGGAAAACAAACGCCATCCTTAAATTATGCCCCATTCTTCAATTTAGGGTTCTTTGCTTATTTACATAAGTTATGTTTCCTAGCAGTTATTACCTGAAAATCTCTAGAAAAAGGTAGAATACTCTTTACTGTATCATGACATGGAATATTCTTTTAAATCCTTTTTGCTGCCCAACATCTAATGGATTTTTAAATTCAGTAAGTTTATTTCTTTATTTGCAGTGGGGAGAGATCTAGCCGCTGTTGCTGAAATAACAAGCAACTGTTGAATTATCACAAGTACTCCTTTTAATTTGGTCCATCATTAGCAATAAAATAAAGGTATTTCTTATAGTCATCTAAAATCCTCGTCATATTAATTGTAAGAAGCAAGGTACTGAACAAGCAGGGCCCAAATACCTTGAACTTTGCTAGTAATGCCAAAATTAAATTAAATGTCTCTCAAACAGTCAATTAAAGTTGGTCATGAAGACTCACCTTTTTCATAGTCAATTTGCTCATATGTGGTTTTGGCAAAAAAGCCAATTAGATGCTTTTTACTAAACAGTACAGACAATGACCAAGGCAGACATTGCAAGTGAACCAATCTGGAAGAATTTTGCCATTTTAAAATGTCTGTAGGCCAACAATAAATGATACAGCAGGAAAAGATCCACAGAAAAGATTGACCTTTCCAATCTCTGTATCCCACACCTCCTGGATGAACAGAGGGACTCAGGCCTGAATCCCAAATGCTCCCTGCCCACATGTAAGCCATTATGACTAACTGTGTCTGAAATTTAATCCACATATGCTCTTCTGCAGCCTTTGGAAATCTTATGAATTTCTCTGACAATTGTTTGCAAAGGCCATAATCACAGGCATCTGTAACTGGATCCCTGGTTACAGGGTAAAACACCACAGAATCACCAGAGGCTGTTGGTCAAATCTTACTTGGTTTCTCGTCTCTCATGCTCTCTTTAACATTGTGCTAAGCCTTCAATTCCCAGGGAGCTAACTAGCAATGGAAGAAGGCAGCCCAGGTCCTCTGTACCATCCCTATCATACAAGGCCTGGCAAAACCTAAACAGCTTTCTTTCTAGTGTGGCCACCTTAAGCCACCTGTGGAGAGATGCTTCAAGGGCAAGTGAGGGTCCCTACATTTCTCTTACCCATGGTGATTCCAGAATCCCAGAAGAGGCAAAACAACATATCTCAGCTCCAGGCAGCCCAGAGCTTTCACTTGAGTGACCTAGAAGTTGTGTGGTTTCTGGGCTGGATCTGCCCTTTCTAATCATAAGTCACTAGCATGACACTGACTGTGAGCCACACAACTAACTTGTGTCTGTTCCCTAAAAAAAAAAAAAAAAAAAAAAAAGAAAAGAAAAAAATGTAATTGTAACCACTTCTTGAAGATTCTGGGACTGTTCTACCCTCTATCCTATGAACACAGGAGTTAAGTGGGGAAAGTTCTTGTTCCAACTTAGCCACTGGCAAATGAGTTAGTAACCCTGGGCAAGTAAGGTAACTTCCCCTCTGGATACTTCAATTTTTTAGCCCAGTTTCTAGCCATCATCTGCTTTTCCTTGTGATGAATATGACAATATACACAGAAGAGCTCTTCCAAGGATGAAGTTCTGCATAAACTTAAAAGTACTGTTATTGTTGTCACCCTTGTTATCCTCTTCAACAGCTCCATGTTGATAGTTAAAGAATTCTAGAGTCAGCAAGGCTTGGCTAATGAAAACTTTAACCACTGTGGCCTAGTGATTCTCATCTGTAAAATGCAGATGAAATGATAGTACCCAATATAATTAGCGTCAGGCTTGAGGGAGCGAAAGGAAACTACTTATAATAGGGCCTAGAGCAATAAATGGCACCTCATATTACCCTTATTATCCACAGTTAGCTCTGCTTTCCTATTTTATCAGGTACTTTTTAAAATAAACTACCTTTGGTTTTCAATCCATTCAACTTCAGTGTGCTAAGGAAAGAGCAGGGACTAACAAGTACTCATTGAATCTTGACAACCAACACGTGTGGTGCATTGCAGTATCCTCTTTTCACATGAAGTTCAGAAAAGCCAAATGGCCATCAGGTAGTAGCCAGGGTTCAAAGTCAGGCTTGAGTGGTTCAGACACTGCTTTCCATTGCACCCTGTCTCCAACTGGATGTAAGTAGAGGGATAATAAAGGTTTTCCTAAAAACTTAGAAGGTTACATTAAGGTTCAGCTCAAATGGTACCTGCCTTTGGCCTGCTTTCTCCTTTGTCTTGTCCCTTCTCAACCTGCCCCAGCACTAACAGGTAAGTAGAGGATCAGTGGCATACCTGGCCTGCACGCAGCCTGAGGAGCACAAGTGACAGCTCACTCCTGCCTCCTCCAACATACCATGCTCCTTGAGATCTCACACTAGTTCTGGTTTACCTCATCTACTGAAAACAGGACAAAAATGGTTCGTTGACTGCAAACATGGCCCCCATGCAGCTCCCACTACACTCAGGGCTGGCTCTTTTGGCAATTACTAGTAGTAGTTAAGGGGCCCGGAATTCACCTGGCCCTTGCAGGGAGACATTTCAGAATATGATCTGGGTCACAGACAAGACCATATCTATAGAAAACATTTTGCTAGCTGATGTCATTTTAAGAATGTTAAACTAACATATATTTAGAACATTATGAAACATCTTATCTTGTCTGCTATGACATCCAGGCATCACTGTACAAATGTGACACTCTCACACACATGGCTTTCCCAGAGCTGGTGTCTTGTTACAGCTCTCTCTTCCTCTTTGTTTTTTCTTTTCTTTTCTGGTCCAGGAAGACCCAGTCAGTAAGAAAAAAATGATGGGCAATGGTTTAAAGAAACATTGCAGTAAAAGTTACTTTTGGATCACTGTATTTCCTACTTGACAAAAAGATCAGATACATACTTAGACAAAGACATTAACTGATTGATTATATAAACAAAATAAAATTCTATTCTTTATATTGTACCTACCACCTCACATCAATTTACCATGCCTCTTCGTATTTTATTAACTACATTAAAATCAATTTTCCTTCTGATTTTATATATTGTTTACAACTAAGGAATACTAAAAATTAAGTTTGTAATAGAAATAGAATTGGGTCTTCCTAAGCCCACCACTGCCTCTTAAAATTTAAGCTCAAAATTGTAGGATTATTGTTTTCCAAAATATCTATAGTGTTGTAACTGTATTTAATAAAAGTCAATACATTGTGGGCATGGTGGCACATACCTGTAATCCCAGCACTTGGGAGGCTGAGGCAGGAGGACAGCTGCAAGTTCGAGACCAGCTTGAACTGCACAGTAAAAGCCTGTCTCAAAAAAAAAAAAACCCTGAATACACTCTTACACTCTTGTTGCAAAGAACATTTTACATAAAATAAATTTATACTTCATTAAACACTAAAGTAAGTCCTAGAAAGTTACATCATCTGTGCCTTACCAAATTTATGTACAACAATATAGCTATATACCTCTACATGATTTTTATATAAATGGATAATACTGATTATGTTTTATATAATCACAGATTTATAGCCATATATGTTTCCTACTCTCTCAAACCCTGCTTCTGTTCGGCAGTCTCTGATCCTTTATACCTGGAGGTTTGTAACATTTCTGAGTTGGTTAAAAGCTAACCAACTATTTCTCAGTACCAATCTACTGACACATTTTATGTGCTAGTATGTGGTAGAGAAAGGAAATCTTATATACTATTTTTACAAAATCTCCCCATACACAGTCCCTGTCTATACAAAAAGGAACTCAGGGAAAAAAATACTCAATAATGTGATATGTGTGCCAAAGTTGCAGAAAAGAAGAGATGAATACCTAACCCCCAACTGACCAATTTGTCTGTTCCCACGACCAAACAACAAATGAAATTCAAAGAAGTGAGGAAGTAGTTGACCTCAAGTGCCCCAACATTTTTTCCTCTACAGTTTTTGAAACAGTTTATATTTTCTTTATCTTTATTAGGACATTTTCCTCATCAAATTAATGAGTCATTAAACAAAAAGCTTACTAAAATATTTACATTTGGGAATAAACTATCTGTTAAGGTTCTATTAGAAAAGACAAGTTATAATTTGTCACTGCTTTTCAATGAAATCATCTTGGAAAGGCAAAACAGATCAGCTGGGGGCAGGAACAGAGGATTGCAAAGGCAAAGTCAAAGTCAAAGTAAATACATAGACCAATGCACTGGGAATGTTTGCAGTCCTTTCTGCCCTAAGGTCCCTAACGTTACCATCTCGACCCTCCTGCTTTTATTCTTTCTTTCTGGCAATTGTTAAATAAGACATCCCTTTGGGATAACAGCTTTGTTATAATCAAGTGTTCTGCAAGGTTAAGTAAAGGAGGATAAAGGTTGGTAGAAACCTCATGTCACAGGGTTTGAAAGAACAAAAAGGAAGCTTGTTTGTTGACCAGATAGAAACAAAACCACAGCATGTTTAGAACATGGTTAGAAAAAACAGGGCAACACACACATACATTAAATTTTCTTACACTTCTACATGGATATCACTAGCAGCATAGCATGCTCGCACAGCTGACAACTGGTTCCTGGCTGTGTCCAAGCCTGAGAGCAAAGAATGGAGAACACATCTGGAAAGTTTCCAAAAAGACACAGTTTCCTTTAGACAGCTTCTATTTTCACAGTGGTCAAGAACATATTCCCTTGAACTAGCAAATGGAACAATATTCTTCTAAATGAGCAACACTGCCCTAGAATTAAAAGCCAAAGGGAAGTTAAATGTGTGGCAGCAGAATCCCAGCCAGGGAATGCTGGAAGAGACAGTAGCATATTTTGTCTCCACAGCTTGGGAAGAATATACACCCCCTTTAACAACTGAGAAAAAGAACTTCTGCAAATCCATAGCAAATGCTGCTGCAGGAATTGCTACCTCTGGAAGAACAAAAATCCAGAGCAAACCTGGGTTTTCTCCTTTGGAGCTTTTGTTTCTTGAGGTAAACTGCATAAATTCTCCACCCTGTGGGAGGGGTGCTTTTTTTTCCTATCAAGGTTTCACAATTATGTTCCAAAAAATTCCTTTTAAAGTATCTTTTGCTCCACTATGTCTATCAACAGACAAATAAAAAAAATGTGTTGTTCATATACAAGAAAGATAATGCATCTTGAAATCATGTTAAGTGAAATAAATTAGACACACAAGGAGACAGATCTTTCTCAAATGGAAAGAGGATGAAAAGATGAGGGAGGGTGGAGAGATGGAGGAGATAAGGAATTAAGATGTGTACGTACATGTACCAACTCTACACAAGGAATGCAACCATTATGTAGTGCAAACATGCAACTCTACACAAGGAATGCAAACATTATGTACTGCAAACATGCACTTATTGGGGAAGGTAATCAACCTTCCCCAGCCAAGTCTCTGTTCAGGCACCACTTGTAGGGACCCAACCCCCTTGTTTGTCATTTGATCCAGGGATGAACAAGGATGAAAAACAACGACACATAGTTTAGACATAGAGTTAGTTTAGAATGCCAGCTGCCAGGAGGCTCTAGTAGACCGCCTGGGCACCTAGCTCACTTCCCCTTATTCACTCCGTCACAGGTACAAGCAATTAGAATAGCACAAGACTTATCTTCTTCCTATTATCTATTAGTAGATGGCAGGTAGACCGGATCTCAACTATTTAGACTTTTTCCTAGACCCCTTAATGTACCACCATCACACCCGCACATGGCTTTTTTCCTTTGTGCTCACACAGAAGGTCAATTAGGGATCAATTCTCCTTTTCTGTTCTCCTACATGTGCTTATAAAAAATAAATGTCTTCTGCTTTCTTCACTTTCATTTTCACCTGCATTAAGTTCTGTTTGATCACATCTCAACTTGATGAAAACCCAGGTGTACAAAATCATACTTAGCTAAATCACTCTGAGCAATGCAGGTTGTTCTTCTTTCCTAGTCTCAAAAGATTTGTTATGGAGAATTATCGTTATTTGGGTACTGAGTGTCCATTTTGCAAGATCAAAGATTTCAAATGATGGGTAGCAGCGATGGTTGCAAATAGTGTGGAATTACTCATGAGTACCCAACTGTACATTTAAAATGTTAGAATGGTATAGTTCATGTTTTGTGTGTATCATCACAATTAAAAACAAAACCAACAGGCAGTTTCCACATCTGGTTTTGGCAATTCACATAATCAAATCCATCAGTGGAGGTCTTCAGGTGGCAGCAATCATCCCACAGTACTTCCAGGTCACTGCCAGATTCTGGCATTTTCATGGGCAAAGAGGAGTTACTCCTCCTAGAGAAGACTTTCTTGCAGAGCCTCACATATACCCAGGGATGCCTGACTCACTGTTCTTCCTTGTGGGAATCAGAAAAGAATATTTCACTGTCGTGAAGTGAGATGGGGAATCAGACTTTCAGTTTGCTGGAATTAAGGAATTATACCCTGGAATTAAGGAATTATACCCTGGAATTAGGGAATTACACCCTCTGAGAATACCGAAGGGAAGAACCAAGCCCCTGACATCTTTGGAGGTGTCTCTCCACCTGGTTGATTCATGAAGACCAGAACTGGGGCCTTAAATGTACCAGCTGCCTTTCTTAGGCATCTTTCCTAATGATTTCCAAACAATCTCACTTTTATGATTAAAAATTCTTTCTAAAAAAATGCTCTGCCAAGTCCTCATAGACCCAGTCCTTGCCTCCAGGAAGTCACAATTTATAATATAGCATTGGGGTCACACTAGGTGAAACATGTGCACAACAGGCTAAGACACTAAATCAATGCTGGAATAAGCAATGATGTACTTAGAGTGTGTGTGGTAGAGGCTGAGGACACACACACTTTAGGAGAGAAAGGCAACTTGTTGAAGAGGACCAGAGAATGGACAGACAATTGTGTATGGAAGAAACCCAGAGCACGATCCACAGTTCAGAAGGAAACAATGAGCCAGGGAACAGAGAGCCTTCATTCTCCAATCCTGGCTGTGCCTATGCCTCACGCACTCCTACTCTAAAGCTTTCCACAAGCAGATCCAGGGTGCTTTGACCAGTACAGGAAGCAAGTGCACAAAGAAGATACCCCATTCCTGTTTATCTTCAAGATAATGTATAAAAATAGCAAGCACTTGCACACAGTTTACTATGAACTACTCTTCTTAACATGTTTCAGACAAAAACAAATGTATGCCTTCCACTCACAGGTTGTTTTATCCAGTGATACAGAAAGCCAGACATAAAAAGGTTAAGGAATTTGCCCATAATTTCTGAGTTACTAAGTGTGACAGTAAGGCCTTCATCCTGGCCTTAAACATAATGTAACCCTGCTTCTCTGCAAGAATGGCTTTTTATAGATCACTGGATGAGTAGAGAGATACAAAGAACTTGAGGATCACTCTTCCCCTTTGCTTTTAAGAGGAGAGACAAGCTTTCTAAAGGCATTCTTCAATTAGGTCAACTTGGTTAAGATATTAACTCTTCCATTTAGTCATTGTGTGGCCTTGGGCACGTTCATTACATTCTCTGAGCATTAGGTATCCACTGTATCTACTATATGCACTGTCTGCTGTATTTATGAAGATTAAATAACCTCACATACTAGAAAAAAAAACCTATTATTCACACAGGTGAAAGCTCTCAAATAACCATCTAACATATACTTACCATCTAACAAATTAATCACAATCCTATAATAAAGGTTATCATGGTTATAGGATTCAAGTACAGTGCTATAGGGGGTTGATCCAGATCCCTACAAATCTTGAGCAGTTTTTGCAGTTTGGGTAGGCATTCCCTAGTTTTTTCCTAGGTGTTCCCCTGGGATACATAAGAACCAACAAGCAAGAAAGAAAAAAGAGACATCTTTATAGGTTAACAGAATGATTTATTTAAAAACATAACTTAAAAGTTAAATACAGTTTAAAAACTGATATTTTTATAATAGTCTTTGTTTGATTCTACAAAGCTAAACATTCCATAATGACTAAGTTACATACAGAATGGACAACCCCCAGTGAAAGAAAATAAACTGCATGTTACATTCCCACTTCCGAGAGAAGTGAGCTGATGATGCCAGCCCTGCAGATGGTGCCAGCCCTGTGTTACTTCCTCTTCTATCTTAGCCCCAAGGTAGCCTGGCGTGTCTCAGGGACCAGGGAGCAAATTTTCTACCTGGTATTGTTTGAACTTACATTTCAAATTTTAAAAATAATTAGCAATACCATATAAACAAGTCCTGATATTTTCCAGGATGCTTCAAACCAGGATCTAAGGTAAATCAGTAAGTTAAATAAGCTATAAGCAGACATCCTGCCTCCAGTCAGGACTTAGGATTCTCCTTCCTGGAGACAGATTATATTTTTACAACAGGCTTTTCTATTTTTCTTACAGAATGCTTCAACTCTAACAGCACAAACCAAACATCTGAAATAATGAGTCACCTATTGGCTTGAATCCAAAGCACCAGGTCAAACACAGTTTATGCCACGCCAGTGCTTATAGACAACCCTCATTCAAAGATGGGATACACTGCCTTTTCCATGGTGGTGGACAATGGCTCAGTAACAGGAGGCATAACAAGCATTCCTGAGTGTTTAGGACACAACAGGAGAAACTATGAGGTTTTCTGTTTCTTAGATAGCCTTCTCCTAGAGGGAATTCCTGTCAAGGAAAAGCCAAAAAAGAAACAAACTTGTAGCATTTATTCCTGATAAGCACTTCTGGTAGAAGAGTCTGAGAAAAACAGACCATAAATGAACAATAATGGCATTAAGTAATATTACTTTTAATTGTGGTTTCAAGACTAATTTGTTGATCAAACTTTCAACTTTCAAACTTTCAACTTTGTACAAAAGTTGAAACATACTTTCATTAGTTGAAAAAATGAAGCTCTCTCCCCTCACTGTTCTGAAGAGACAAGATTATAATTGTAAAAGTTATAATGAATTATTAAATACCTTCATATGATATCCCAACTATACATTTAATCCTTCCCAATATCATTGTCTATAATAAAAAGTAAATATCTGAAATTTAGGATGATATACAGCTACAATGAAAAGATATACAGCTACAAGGTTACTTTGGAAGAAAGACAAAAGCGGAAAGGTTCTTATTCCAATAGGCTGAATTTCTAGGAAACACAAGCCTGTTCAAGACAGTGCCACAACCCCTCAGAAGAGTAAGATATGCATGCAAGTTGCCTCTTGGACATGTCACCTCTCTGTTGAGCAAACTAGCAGCTTACAGGGACAGATGAGTGAATGAGTAAACATCTGAATAAGTGATGCCCTTGCATCAAAAAATTGCAGCAATATTTGTCCTAAGTGTCACAGTGCCCAGTTTTCTTCAACCTAAATCTATCTTAACTCTCCTAAAATACACCTGAAATGTTATAAAGAGACATGATAAAAATGATTGACCATTCTTAGGTAACCCTTGTGACTCTCATCTAATTACTCCAACACATCTTTGTATAAAGGTGGCATGTGCCTCTCTAAATCTGTCTAAAAGTAAAGCCCCTATCATCCCAGACTCAAGGTTGAAACTCTAGAGAGAATCTGAGCAAGCTATTCTTCCAAAGCTGAGCACACCACATTCTGATGTTATAAATAAAACAGAAAATACTAATTTTTCCTTTTATGATGATGTTGATAGTTTCTTCTCCTGTTTATTCTTTCTTTCCATTAAGCCAAAAACCTGACTCTTAAATTGGTGATGTTCCACAGCATATAAATTAATATGAAACTAAAATTTAAATATTTAGAAAAGAATTCCATTTGTAATCACTGACTAAACCAAAGTGGTATGAAACACACAAATGATAATTTTGTGGACAAAGCAAACTGCCAAGTGGGGTTCTTAGCCATTGTTCCCATAGCATAATCACCTGTGGGGCTTAGAAGAAAACCACAGATGATCTAGAACCACCCTAGAGATCAAAGAGAGTGAAGGGGCAACACTGGGATCAGGGGCCAAGAGAAAATAATCCCACCGCGGCCTTGCACTGCCTTAATGGCCTCAGCCAAGTCACCTTTCTTCCCTGTGTTCTTCCACAGGAGGCTCTACAATGGGCACTGCAGTAGGTAATAATCGAAGTCTCCCAGTTTCTTCCGATCCTACAGTTTTTCAACATCTCTTTGTGTGGGACAGAAGCAAGAAAATTCAGTGAATACATCAAAAACGGCATTATGGTACATTCTAGAAATAGGAAGAGATTTCGTGCCCTCAACTCAAAGATCTGTGACTGAATTCAGTGGATTCAATCTTCATATGCATTAGCAACACTATATAAGCTTGTTACAAAACAGACTCACACACTCATCCCTGACACAATACATGTGTTTCCAGGGTACACAGCTGAGAAAGATTTTTTTTTGTATACCCCAAAACTTGATGGACACAAAGCAGTAAACAGTAACAAAAGTCATCTTTTTAATAACACATTGAAGGCAGTGAAAGAAAAATGGCAGAGTGGTAAGCAGCAGAGAAAAAAACCTCTCTAAGAATTGGCAGCCAAACACTGAAATATAACAACACGAAAAAAACAAGGAGGGAAATGGGTCCCAGGGACTCAGGAAGCATCTGAAGGAGAACTGAAGCTCACAGACAAGAGTCAAGAGAGAAAGAAAGAAGGGGGAGGCAGGCTGCACTTTTTCCCTGAGGACTCACTGTGGAGAAGCGCGGGTTGGAAACTGCAGTTGCTCTGTGACTGCTGGCAAACACAAGTGGAGTGGTATGGATGGCAGCTGAGTGCAGTGCTGGTGAGTTGTCCTGGTGGGACATGCAACAAGAGAAGGCAATTAGGGTAAGGGATATAGCTCAGTGGCATAGCTGCCTGACAAGGTGAGGTCCTGAGTTCACTTCCTGGTGACAGAAAGAGAGAGTGTGCACAATTGGGTGGGAGCCATGCTGGAGGGGAGCCAAGGGAGCCCAGGGCCCTGAGCAGTTGCTGGCTCTACTTAGTGGCTCTCAATTGAGCACACAGGAGAAAGAGATTCTGTTGCAGGCTGGACAGGTCTGGTTTCAGCCTCACAGCTGGGGCCATCCTGACCTTCAGTGAAAAGAGAGATGCAGGCTTCCTGGGATTATCCTCTACTCTGCCTAGTGGAGCTGCTGCAGGCTTGCTGAGGTTGATGGACATGGATCTGGATTCTGCCCACATTGTGAACCAGTGGCAGCAGAGAGAAACCTTGAAGTGGACATTAAAAAAAACTTTTTTTCTTTATCTTCTGTATTTTCTTTCTCTTTAGCGTTTCTTTTTTCCTGGTTTCTTTTTGTTTTTCTGTTTTTTCCTCATTGTTTTTTCTTGTTTTTATATGAATGTGAACATAGCTTCCAGTTGGTTTATGTTGTTCTGTTTTTGTTCTTATTTCCTCCTTCTCCTTTTCATTGTCTTCTACATCAGTTTCCCACAGTTTGTGAGATCTGCCGTTGTCCTCCAGCCTTACTTCTAATCTCTTCCCTTTTAATTTTTTCCCCTGATGCCTTCTAAATTTTCTCCCCTGAGGGTACAACAGCTATATTGAGGGCCTATTTACTGCACACAATTTTCTAGATTATGTTATATAACCACAAATGTAGTTCATATGGTTAAAGGTGGCAAATTAACCTCGGTTAGTCATTTTCTAGGTAGTGTTTAATGTTATTGTCACTGCTGATTGTACCGCTTTAGCTAAGAAGACATAATTGTTCTAACCAGTTGTTCTTCCTGGTCTGTCAAGGCTGAGATTACCTAAGAGTCATAAAAAGTACTATAGACCAGTGCCAAAGAAACAGGGTCGGGGCCAACTTGGCAGCAACTCCTCATCCCCCAACAGATTGAAGAGGTAGGATTTTATAATAGACTCAAAATGCAAAAGCCAGCTGTACCTGGAAGATACCTCTGACAAGTAGTAACTGCCTAAAGGTTCTAAATACTGGCAATAAAGCTACAGGCATTTTACAAGCATCAACCCAGAAATTAAGCTTAAAAAAAAAAAAAAAAAAACAGAAAATGAGAAGACATTTAAACAAGATGCAACCCCAGACTTCCACCTCAACAAAAGCAAACCCAGGGAGCAATGAGTAGGAACAATCTGAGAGCTACCCACCTGGACTCACTGGCATGGTAATAACAAAGCAAATGAAAGAGGCTTTAGGAAAACAATAAACCAGAAATAATTTCTCAGGTAACTACTGAAATGGTGACTTTAGTGAAAGACATGCTTACTGACCCAAGAGCAGATACAGGTTAAAAAAAGAGAAGAGCTCAGGAAAGGATGGAAGCCATGGCTGCCCAACATAGGAAGGTCAAAGAAAGGTCAGAAAGAACTATTTCAAGCTCTAAAGGAAAATAACCTCCAACTCAGATTAATGTACTCTTCAAAATTATCTAACAAAATTGATGGAGGAATAATTTATTTCCATGACAAACAGCACCTGAGGAAATTCATAAATAACAAACTAGCACTCCAAAATTTTCTGAAGGATATTCTAGAAAGAGATAACAAGGACTACAACTCCATCAACCCCCAACAGAAAAAAATCTACCAGGAAAAGCAAAAAATTAAATAGGGGGAGAGATAAAGGGGGAGTCAACAACAGGAAAATAACAAGGCCTCAATATATTAATTAAAAGAAACAGACTAGCAGAATGGATCAAGAAACAAGATCCAACAATATGTTGCATACAAGAAATACATTTAACTCAAAAAGAAATTCACAGACTGAAACTCAAAAGATGGAAAACAATACTACATGCAACAGGAACCTGGAAAAAAGCAGGGGTAGCTATTCTGTTCGTAGACAAAGTGGATTTCAAATCAAGACTGAATAAGAGAGACCAAGAAGGTCACTACATCCTTGTAAAGGGAGCAATCCAGAAAGAAGCAATAAGTCATAAATATATATGCAGCAAATACCAGTGTACCCAACTACATAAAACAAATATTAACAGACAAGAAAAATCACATAAGCACTAATAGAATTATATTGGGGAATCTTAATACTCCACTGTCACAAATAGATCAACTAGAAAAAAAATCAACAGTAAAATACTAGAACTGAACCAAAGTTTTGAACAAATGACATAGTAGATGTCTACAGAGTGTTTGACACCACAACATCAGAATATACATTCTTGTCAGTGGCACATGGGACATTCTCCAAAGCAGACCATATTCCAGTTCATAGAACATGCTTAAAGTAAATGCAAAGAAATTGAAATTATCCCATGCATATTATCAGACCATAGTGCAATGAAATTGGAAATCCATGGCAAAATAAACCATAAGAACTTCATAAATATGTGGAAATTAAATAAGGCCCTCCTAAACAACCAATGAGTCAAAGATAAAATTAAAGAATAAATTAGACCGTTTCTACAAATGATAATACCAATATAATATACCAGAATGTATATGACATAATGAAAGCAGTCCTACAAGGGACTGCTTTTATTTTTTATTTATTTATTTATTTATTTATTTATTTATTTATTTTTGGTACTGGAGATCAAACTCACAACTTCACACTTGCCAAGCAGGTGCTTGTGCCACTGAGCTAAATCCCCAGCCCCAAGGGACTGCCTTTAGCAGTGAAACTTATAGCAGTGAATCAGGAAAACAGAGTAAGCAGAAATAAACAATGTAAGTTTAAACCTCAAGCTTCTAGAAAAAAAAGAGCAACGCAAGCCCAAAGTTCATATGAGGCAGGAAATTACTAAGATCAGAGCAAAAATCAATAAAATAGAGTCTAAGAAACAATACAAAGAATTGTGAATCAAAGAATTGGTTCTTTGAAAGATTAAATAAAATCAACAAAATTTTAACCAACTTTATCAAAACAGGAAACAAAAGGCTCAAATTCATGCAATTAGGAATGTAAAGGGTGAAGTCACAACAGATCTTGTAGAAATTCAGAAGACCAGGCTGGGGATTTAGCTCAGCGGCATAAGCGCCTACCTTGCAAGCACCTGGTTGTGAGTTTGATCACAGTACCGATAAAAAAAAAACAAAGAAAGAAATTCAGAAGATCATCTATACCTACTTTGAGAATTCATATTCTAATACAATGGAATATAGAGAAGAAATAGACACATTTATAGATATGTATGAAGTACCAAAGCTAAGTCAAGAAGATACAAAATTTCTAAGTAAATCATATCACTTGATGAAATTGAAGATGTAATTAAAACTTACCAATAAAGAAAAGCCCAGGGTCTGATAGATTCACTGCAGAACCTAATGCCATTACTTCTCAAATTCTTTAATGAAACTGAAAGGGAAGCAGTACTCCCAAAGTCATTCTTGGAAGCAAGCATTTTACTCTGATACCAAAACCACAAAATGACCCAACTATGAAAAAGAACTACAGGTCAATCTCTTTAGAAGAACATAAACGCAAAAATCCTCAATAAGACATGACAAACAGAGTAACAAATAACCAAGAAGATTATATAATATGACCAGGGATGCAGGGATGGTTCAACACGTGCAAATCAATAAATGTTATGTATCATATTGCCAGAACCAAGAACAAAAATCATATGATCACCTCAATATATACAAAAAAAGCTTTTGAAAAAGTCCAGCTCCCATTCATGATAAAAAAAAAAAAACCTGCAAAAAATTGGAATAGATGGTCTTTATCTCAGTCTGATAAAAGTCATCTATGACAAACCAACAGCCAACATCACACTGAATGGACAAAAACTGAAAGCTTTCGCTCTAAAATTAGGAATAAGACAAGGATGTCCACTGTCTCCACTCTTCTCAACATAGGTCAACTTCAGACAGAGCAATTAGACAAGAGAAAGGAATAAGGATAAGAAAGAAAGAAGTCAAATTATCATTATTTGCAGATGACATGACACTCTACATAGAAGACCCCAAAAAACTCCATCAAAAGACTTCTAGATGTAATAACCAAGTTCAGTAGCACATCTAGATACAAACTCAACACTCAAAATCAATAACCTTAACTGGAGAAATAGCTCAACAGCATAAGCACCTGCCTGGCAAGCACAAGGTCATGAGTTTGATCTCTCGTACAAAAAAAAAAATCAATAGCCTTCCTATACATGACTAACTGAGAGAAAATTAGGGAAATAATACGTTTCATAATAGGATCCAAAGAAATGAAATATCTAGAAATCAATCTAAAAAAAGAAGTAAAAGACCTCTACATTGAAAACTACAGTACTCTGAAAAAGAGATTGAAACAGGTAACAGAAAATGAAAGATATCCCTTGCTTATGGGTAGGGAAAACCAATACAGTGAAAATAGACATATTTCCAAAATTGTTATACAGGTTTAATGCAATCCCAATCAAAATTCCAATAGCATATCTCACAGAGTTAGATAAAACAATCCTACAATTGATTTGGTACCAGAAAAGAACTAGAATAACAAAGGCAATACTGGGCAAGACAAGACAGAGGGCATCACAATCCATGCCTTGAAATTACACTGCAAAGCTACTCTGAAAAAAAAAAAAATAAAAAAATAAAAAACAGCATGGTACTGGCATAAAAAAAAAGAGCTGAGGACCAATGGAACAGACTAGAAGAAGCAAAAACAATCCCAGACATACCTAGCTACCTTATCTTTGACAAAGGTGCTATCAGTAGAAGAGAGATAGCCTCTTTAATAAATGGTGCTGAAAAACCTAGCTTTCCACATACCAAAGATTAATACTAGATCTATATCTTTCATCATGCATAAACTAAAGGAAAATGGAAGGAGAAAGAAAGGAAGAGAAAAGAAAAAAGTGATGAGAAAAAGGAAAAATGAAATAGGGAGAGGAAGAGGGGTTGAAGGGCAGGTAAGGGAATGGGGAATGGGGGAAAAAAGAATCAAGTTATATCATGTATAGGTACAGATTCCCTATAATGAATGCAATCATTACATATACCTAAAATGTACCAATAAATTTTTAAAAATAAGCGTGCACACACGCATACACACACACACACACACACACACATATTCAAATACATAGGTCCCTCAAGGCAACCTTGACTGACTTATTCAAAGAGAACACATGCTGGTTAAGACCAGGGTTTCCATACCACGTGCCAAGTGCCCTAGAGAGTCAGAGCACACTCACAGGAACTTGGAGAAATACTTCTATTTTTTTTAAGGAAAATAGTGAAGTGCTGGATAGTGCACAAACTTGTAGTCCAAGTTAATTCACAGAAAAATTGCATTACCATTTTGATGACATTTCTTTATGAAAGTAGGTTTTTTTTGTGATTGCTATGATAAAAAGCCAACTACCATTTGGAAACCATCATGGAGCAGGAAATAACAGTGACAGGTCCAACATGACTCTAAGGTTTAAGGACTTACTCGGTGTCCACACACATATACACTACTGGTAAATGATAATGACCATTCAAGAATGAAGTCAGCTTTAACATTTTACAATGAAAAATTTAAATTACTATTTCCAATTTATATCAATACTTGAAATTATTTATGTTGCAAATATATATGGATTATTTTTTCAAATGGAAATTAAGTTATTAGGACATAACTACTTACTACGTTGCTTGTCCATAGCTACTTGTTAAAGAAAACAAGTTTCTGTTTTGAAAAAAAAAAAAAAAAAAAAAAAACCTACATAGGTAAAGTACTACAAGTAGACAGGCTCTGGGACCTTTTAGGTTAAGGCAACCTTACAATGAGAGTCTGTTTACAAAAAAATGACTGAACTTATTCAACCAAACAGGCCTAACATTGCTTCTGGTAGAGAAGGCGCTTGAGAGAATTTCTAGGATACTGCTTTTCAAGTGTTCTCAAATGAGAAGCATGGGTAATCCATGCATGTCTACTCAGTAGCTTCATTAATTATTTTCTTCCATATTATATTTCAAATAACATTCCACCATAAAATATATAGATGTATTACCTTGTTTTCACAGCCAACATTATTACATTCATGCAAATCTTTCAAATACAAGAGTCCTGCTTATTTCACAAAATTTGAATACACCATCACCCCTCAGTGTTTTTGAAGGACTAACTTCAGAACACCTTGAGGATATCCAAACCCACAGATACCCAAATTTCTTATATAAAATGATACAGTATTTGCATAAGGCCTGCACACATCCTAATCTAGTCTTTATTTATTTGGGTTGTTTTTTTTTTTTGAGATATCTTCTTGACTTAAACTCCTGACCCTCCTGTCTCAGCTTCTTGACTGCTGCAGGTACAGCCATGTGCCACTATGCCCAGTTTCCCACCACAGACTTTGAATCCTATGTAAATAATCATTATTCTGGGCCCTAGTGATCCTTTTGCCTATAGATGTAGCCTACTGTAGATGCAGCCTCCTGTACTCTGCTTACTTTTAGCTTTTTAATCTTGTTTAACTTGTTATCTCTAGGGGTCATGGAAGTGTCAAACAAAATCCAAATTACCTTATTTGAGAAAATAAACACTAGAGAGATGAAATGAAATAAGGGAATAATGAAAAGGTCTGTACGTGTTCAGAACAGACAAAAGTTTAAAAAATATTGTTTCACTGTGTAGTTTGTTGAATCCACAGGTATGGAATCCATAAATAAGGAGAGTGAACTGTGCAGTAATTTCAATGACAAACTTGTTACATAATCCAAGTCCAGTTTGACCCTACTTTGCACACACCAGTCCCAGGAAACATAGCTCACTTTACCTGTAGGTATGTCTAATTTCTCACCTCTGTACCCATCTCCATCCCCTTCTTGGCACCATACCACTCTGATCTATTACACAGCATCTCTCTAGTGTTTATTTTCTCAAATTAGGTAATTTGGATTTTGTTTGACACTTCCATGACCCCTAGAGATAACAAGTTAAACAAGATTAAAAAGCTAAAAGTAAGCGGAGTACAGGAGGCTGCATCTACAGTAGGCTACATCTATAGGCAAAAGGATCACTAGGGCCCAGAAGTTTGAGGCCCACTTGTGCAACACAGAAATGAAAAAAGAAAAACAAAATTAAAATGAAAAGCTAAGGATAAACTTTACCTCTACCACATAGAACCTTGTTAACGGAGAGCCTATTATGCCTAGATGCATGCCCTGCTTGCTATGTCAGTGATTAAATGAATAACAAACTTCAAGACTTCCTGCCTTGCCTGAAAATGTTGCCAAACAAATTTTATTTATTTATTTTATAAATTTTATTTAAAGAGAAAAAAAAAACAACCAAACAAAACAGAAAAAAGGGTAGCAACAATACAGAATTCCAAAGGAAAAAAGAAAAGAACAACAACAACAACAACAAAAAAAAACCACTAAGTAATCACTACTTGATATGTTACATGCTGTCATCTTGGAAATAGTGGTTCAAGTTACAAAATTAAAGCATACAAACTAGACATTCAAACAGTGAGACTGTGAACAGTTCTGCTCAACAATCTAGCAAAAACCGTAATATGGTCATCCATCTTACATATTTAAACATACATGCAGTTATATCCTTTAGAGCACTTTCTTTTCCTCTCTTCCAAAATTTTAATTGTGATTTTTTATAGCAGTTAGTGTCTCATGTAGATTAACAATGAACAACCAACATACTCATCAGAAAGAGCTACTTCTCAGGGAATCAGGAGGAGCTTGTTTGTGTAAAAAAATTACTTTGAAAGACTAAAGCTGATAGCATAGTACTTACTAAGTTCTTAAACAGTTTTGAAAATTTTCAAAATTAGGTTTTCCAGTTGGAGTCTAAAGTAAAAAAAATTACAGACATATTCTTATCAAATGGGTAAACTAGATACCAATTCTAACAAAAGCTCTGTTATGTCATATTATTCTCCCAATACATAGCCACACCAAAGTTTCAGAGGAAGGCTGGGTCAGTGAGCCATCAGTCTGAGGCTGAAGTAATGAAAAGATAGGGTACGATGACAACCAGGGTCAAAAGATAATTTCTCTACTTTTTCTTCTTTTCTTTTTTATTTTGGTAACAGGAATTAAACTCAGGGTCTTGTACTTGCCACGCAAGCGCTGTGCCGCTGAGCTACATCCCCAGCCCAATTTCTCTACTTTTTAATTTTCAAAATCCAAATCACTAAGCTCTCAGAGAGAAACAAATGACTATTAATGTAAGTAGACAATTCACTTATGCCATCAGAGAAACATTACTCATCAAATCCTGTAAAGGACGTTACTAACTAAAATACATGTTCTGGTTGACAAAATTGTTTCCATAATGGAAAAGAAATAGCAGATGACCAGGCCAACATTTAATTCTGGCCTGTGTCAAAACTCAAATTGGCCATTAAAGAAAAAGTTAACTGAAACTTCAAAAAAACTAGAAAGTAAAAGGAAATCACATTTAAAACTGCGCAACAGTTGACCAGCGAGTTTGCCACTTGCCCCCAGGCAAGAGTCAGGATGACCCTGCAGGCCAGAAGGGCACTCAAGTCTAGAAGATCAAGTAACAACAGGAAGGGAAGCCCCAGAGGAAACACTTGAAAATACAATTAAGTAGAACAATGCCAGCCATTTGGTCTGCTGATGAAAGGAGAAATGAGGTGTCAGTGAGGATGATAAATATTTGGACCCTTGACTTCTCTGTGAGGGTAAAGTAACAGAACAAATGTCTTTTCTTAAATGGGTGATTTGTTTTGCCTTGAGATTTACTAAGCTGAAATGATTCTACCGATATATCCACAAAGCCACAGTTCTGGCAGGTCCTGGGGCAGACAGCACCAGGAATCACTCATAGATCAGTCACTGAATTCCTCTGCCCAGAGTTAAGTTCTCACTGACCATGAGAGTTATTCTTAGGTTTGTATATAATTAATATTGATGATGAAAAACCCCTGTGAGTTAGGTTGACTTACTCAAAGAAAGACGTATATTCTTTAAGAATAATGTATTTTATTTTATTAGTACCATATTTACAGGACATGCAGCTTACAATCATTTTGGGAAACAGATGCATGTACATAATACAGTGTGATTCATTTTTAATCTCCTTCCTCTTCCCTCCCCCCTCCCTCATCAAAAAAAGTAGACCTTCTAAAATAAAAGACCCAGTTAAGAAATGTGTGAATGAAATGAACAGACAATTCTCAGAGGAGGAAATACAAATGACCGACAAATATATGAAAAAAATGTTCAACATCTCTGGCCATTAGAGAAATGCAAATTAAAACAATGCTAAGATTCTATCTCATACTGTACCAAGAAAAATGGCAATCATCAATAAGTTAAAAAACAAATGCAGGCAAGACTGCAGTGAAAAAATAACATTCCTACATTGTTGGTGGTATCTGTATGTAGGTGCAATCCTATTCAGCTACAAAGAAGGACGAATCTGAGACATCTACAGAAAAACAGATGTGCCTCGAAAACATAATGTTAAGTAAAATAAATCAGGCACACAAGCTTAAATACATATAGTATATCACATTTTAGTAGGGCAAAGCACAAAAAGCACAACAAAAAAATGGATAGGACACAAGGGGATAGATCACTTGCAAATGGAAAGGAGTCCTAGACACTGAGGACAAGAATAAATTAATGAGAACTGAATCTTATTAAAGTGTCAACCATGCCTATGTGGCAAACTTAATCACTGAATTCAACAGTGTGTTTAAAGTGCACAGCATCCTTCTATCTCCTCACATGAAATGCCCTATGTGGCTATATTCTCACCAGGCTACTTGCTAACTTTCTGGGAAAAGAACAGAAACTACAGGACTTGTGGGGAACACTCACTCTTTAACCTCTCAGTCTGCTCATGAGAAAAACCATTTCCCTCAGAGCCCAAGCTCATCCAGCAATGGAAACACAGCTGCAGTCACCATGTCCCTCCTGAAACACTGCTCAGCAATAATAAATGTCATGGTTGAACCTTAATATGAAGGCGCCAACTGCTGTGGAGCGGTCTTCCTAAAAACCAAGTTTAAAACTTTTCAAAAATAAATTAACATATAGAACACACGCACGCACACACACAAGCACTTTAGGCTCCTAAACAAACATACAAAAAAAAACCACAGAAAAACAGCACTCATGAAGTATAGTGCACACTGAAAAGGGTTTTCACTGAAATTTCCAGAAGAGTAGGCCCACCTGACACATGCCCTGAGAATGACAAACTGCTCATCCAAAAATGAAATGATGACTGTGAAGAAGAGAAGTAGAAAATAAATAAGGCCCAAGTGATAGTGATGGTTTTTTGACTTTTCAGAACGAGTTGGTCTTAAGTAGAAAGATTTTTGTTAATGTCTCAAGACACTAAGGGGGCAACTCTCACAAAGTCTAAGCCACTTAAAATCCTTTCCACCAGCTTCTCTAAAAGTATTTTATTCAAGCTGAGGAAACACAGGATAGAAAGATATATATCCTTTTCAATTTTTTTAAAAACCAAATGAAAAAGTATGGTACCTGAAAAACATGTTACAAGTTGGGGGCATGTTACAGACCTACCCAATACTCTTCTTTTTTTTTTTTTT